>JAECUM010004054.1:0-121833 GCA_016617855.1 Megalonaias nervosa | reverse complement strand
CTATTTATATTCATCCATTTTTTGACTGGTTCCCTTTTTTCCATATTACTAGTTCCTTCAATTCTTCAAGTGTTTTCATTTTCTGGGTGACATTTCTAGATAACACAGTAACTCTATTTGATCATGGAGTCATAATGCATTAAAAACATGGGCAGATTAAAGCATCTGAGGTATTTTGTGCAATATGTTTGGGTTCATGACCAAGCCCACTAAATCTAATATGAAAACCTGGACAAGCCAATATCTGGATCTGACCGCAACGATCATGTTTCTTTTTAAATCTTTTTTTCTATTATTCCACAAGTCCTTAATTGAAGGATCATTTCAGTAAGTCAGATCATAAGGGGTTGGCAGGTCTGTCTTGCTTACAGATTGGTCTTCGAGACTGATTCTAACAATTACTATCTATAAAAATGTCAGGCAATAAATAAGTGATGTATTGAACAGATTTTTCTGTAAATATCTGGTTTATTAAAGTCATTTTTTTTCCCCACAATATTCACATATATACTTCATTCTTAAACACATTGATCTTCCTATTTAATTATTTGGAATTAAAATGTTTCAATAATAAAATTAAGTTTTATGTACAAAATTTTTATTTAAAAGAAAATAATAATCGCTATTTATCATCTGTGTGTAAAAGAGTATGAAAAATGACATGACTCTGAAAAATGACTGAGTATTAAGATGAAAGTGCTTTTATCTTTATTACACGATTCCTAGGAGAGATGACTTTTGATTGGCTGACATATTATGTGATTTATAGTAGTTCATCATGACATGGCATTATAATGCATTTTTGGGTATCATGCTGTTATAATGACATTGTCACTATTCTGAAACAAGTTCAATGTGAAAATTTTGCCAAAAATTATGGAACATGTGAATTATAGACCTTTTTTGTTGCAGTGACTGAAATTTTATGAACCAGTACACTTATCATAATGAACTCTGCTTTGTGTTTGGCAATATGGGCTGATTTATTGGTTCAGATAACTCCATATTCATCTTGCAAAACATATATAATTGTACAAAACTGTAAAATCATTGATGGTCTGTTACGGTAACAGTTCTTGTAATTTCAAAATCTTGAACTCTTCTTCCCTCCATATCTCTTTCAATCTCTTGACTCTGTGTGTGTGTGTGTGTGTGTCTGTGTGTGTGTGTGTATTTCAAAACTCTTGGGCAGAACTTGACCTTGTGAAGCAAAACAGCAAGGGGGAGCATGTTATTTTTGGCACACATTACAATCCCCATGTCAACATTAGCCATCCTGGAATGTACAACATCTGATGACATAGCAACACCAACTAGCCTGTTTGCCACTCCCTCACAGCAATATAGATGCAGAAAGATCAACTTATATGATGAGAAATATTCAACAAGATTTTCAGTGAAGTTTGAACAACAGTACCCTCCAGTCTCAAATTAGTGCCAAGATGAACAGAAATGACATTGTATTCCTTTCACCCCCATCACTGAACTATTGACAAGACTGTACCTAATTAAAAAATATTCCACTGTCCAATGGATTTAAAAGACAGAAACTTGGTGGATGTTTCTCTATTTAATGTCTCTGTTGTTGTGTTAATGTTACTATGGGAACATGTGTATGGTGTTGCTTTTAGACAATGCAATAATAAGTTTACCAACTATTTTTGTTTTTATATTATTTCCTTTATCATCAAATCTGAATTTCCAATTTTACATAGTCTTATATGAAAAGATAACTTATTTGGGGTTTTATTTGGTCACACACACTGACAAACCTTGGGACCTCAGAACACAGTTTTTGAGTCATCACAACTCCCTAACAGTATCTGGAATATGACAGGTATGTACAGGTGATATTAAAGATCTTGTGAAGTTGCAATATGAATTTTTCAAGTTAAGTGATGAATAATGACACTACCTGATCTGAGAAATGATACCTAGCAAATAGTTTGTGTGTGAACAATTCTTGCATCTTCAGCTGGTTAGAGTCTTACCTGTGCTTTTGCAGCCTTCCATCTATCAAAACCAGCTCTTAGCAAGATGGCAAAATCCCCAACTTCATGTGGAATTTCATGTAGCAGAATAGCAACTGTTGTTATTAAACCAACCTGTAATTAGAAACAATGGTGAAAATTCATTATTTCCACACTGTTACTCTAAACACAATTTTAACTAATTATGTCATTCATTCTCATCACAGTTAGACTCATTCTTGATATTACAGCTTACAATATATATAAAATACCCAAATGTGCGCAGGGATATGTCCTCTCATCTGCTAACATGTCTAACCAGATTATGTAATTAAGATGCACAGATGATACTCATAATGAAATTGTGTGTCTGTTTATATATATACTTTTCTCAAATTTCATCAAGAAGACCTATATCCAATCATCATGATGAACCTGAAAGTTGAGAAAAGAATTAAAACTGAAGAACTTCATTGCAAAGATTTGTGCGCCATTCTCTTTTGTGTATTACTGTCCATCTGCTAAACATTATTTATTGGACTGGTTCCTGTGCTCAGCAAGAGAAACCCTTATTGTCGGTGAAAAAAACAGCAGAATCATTTGTTATTTGGATATAGTTTTGTAAAATAATAAATGAGTCATATTTTGAATATTTCCAGTTTTTATTATAAATTCACGTATAAAAAAATAATTTTTCCAATGTTAAACATGAAGCAACATTGAGATTATCTGGCCATGATATATTCAGTTTGTAGTAATAATAGTGCCACATGCTTACAACACCAACACTGTAATATAGATATTACATGCAAAGACAAACAGACAAGTCCAGAGCTGTAATGTAATATGCACTGTATCATTACTCCTGTATTGTGACATGTATCACCTGCTAGCTGTATAATACTTGCTACGTATTGTATCACTGTATTACCACCAAAGCAAGCAATGTTTTAAGCCCCATTTTGTTGGGAAGTAATAAAGATTAATAAATTTCATGGCTGTATTTTCAAGCATCGTTCAATATACAAATCCAACAGTTTTGCACTCACCTCATTTATAAATTTCTCTTCCACACAAACAATTACTATCAAAAATGGACTGGCATCCTCAGTTCAACAGTTCCAAACTCCAACTTAAATATGAGTGCAGACATGCTCACAAGAAACTTCAATAAATGGGTATATATTATGGATAGGAATGGATAGGTACCCATTCGCATCATGTTATGCACTATCTGGAAATTACCATACTGGGCAAAATGGGAGTGGAGAAACCTGACCTGGTGAAAACTGATCTGGCTGGGTAGTTCCCTGCCAGGTACCTGGCAAAATCTCCCTAACCATCAATCTCAAATTATGGACAAACTTACATTAAAAAATCAGGCTGTGCTGGTCTTTAAAAGCCAAAATATTTAAAACTTTTACTCTACCGTTTGGCACTGGGTAGCTTTTGCACAGCATCCACCCAAGAATTGGAGAAGCACTTCATGTAATGAAACTGAACTGCAATTGCTTGCTGTGTCATAACTTTCCTTCTAGTAATATTGCACATTGCAAATAATGAGAAATAAATTCATAATGTGTGAAACAATTTTATTCAACATTTTCTTTCTCTTTCTTTTCTTATTTACCACACATAAAACTACTATCAAAAGCAATGGAATAAACTTAAGGTATATTTAAGAAAAGTTTAATGGTTCAATCATTTACATTATCTTCAAAATGGTTACTTTGTAAATAAAAGTAAAATAAAGTACTCCACCTGTAATGTGTTTCACATTATATGTAGATTTAAATTACACAGAATTAATCAAGTTAAAAGCTCAATAGATGAAAGTGGCTGCAGACCATGCAGGATACCACAGTCTGATTCACATGATGGGATGGGTTATCTTTTAAGAATCTGTTTACACAGTTATAGATTTAACTTTGCAATTAAATTGGAAACACTTCAAAGTTTATGTGTCACTTGGAGAAATTCATTATTTAACTGATCCCTTGGAGAGCATACATTAATAGGAAGCTACAGGGCATAAAAATTAAACTATATTACACCAATAATTTTACATTTAGTAAATAATTAATGTACATGCCCTATAAATCAGTAATACATGGCAAAGTTGACATTTTTGTCTTTTTTATTACTAAAATACCACTTCAACTGCAATGAAATAAGAAAACAAAGTTTACATCAGAAATGAAACAACATCATCTTAAACATATCATACAAAGAACGTCCGAGTGGCTGCAGAAAACATCCAGTGTTCAATATAATCCTTTCATCAAATCCTGAGCTTACAAGAGAAACCCTGGGATGGTTAGAATCTCATCCAGAGATGCAAAATCACCACATTACCATGCATAAATGTCACTTGTAGTTCAACTCATCATAGATCTTGACTATATAAACATAATTTTTAAGAAATACAGCTTCTGGAGTGTTTTTATGCTTAACTAATTAGGAACATGTAATAACCTAGTTAACTCTTTAACTCACATAAGCACTTTTTAATGCCTCTACCACATTTCATTAGAAGCATATTTCAATGTTTCTATCTGACTGGCATACCAGCATATCTGGACACCTATACACCATCTGCAAAGAAGCCAAATTTGACACCTACAGCAAACATCAGCCATTTTAAGCTGATTTCATAGAACCACTTTCTGGGAATGCTCCCTATTCGAAACTATAGGCTCTGAAGAAAATGACCATGATGTCACATTACAAGGCTGCTATTTAAGAAGTTGAAATTTAAGAAGTTGGAATCTGCTATTTAACAAGAGCCCCTTGAAGGAACTGACACTTTAGTGTCAGAAAGAATCTCCTGGAATATAATAAAAGACCATTTGATCCTGGATATACTGGAGGCACAAAGTGCACCATTTTCATTTAGGACCAACAAGTGACACCCACACAGCAATATTACTTTTCATTCTCGAGGAGACTTTCCAATCAGATCAACACCATTTTCATTTAGGACAAGACAGACATCATATGATGTATTTTAGTCAAAACCCAATCCTGAGACAACCATATATTCAGGAGGATTAGCAATAACAAGATTTTCAAGATGGATGTTGAAGTGGCACCATTTTCATCTAGGACCAACTAGACCATGAGATGAATGTGTGTGGGATAAGGTTTCATGCAATCTTCAAAGCAGTTTAGAAGCAGATGTGATGAGGCAACAGTTGATACATTTAAATGTTGTTTATGATCAAAAGAAGGTCAAAAATCATAATAAAATACCAAATTTGACCATCTATTCAAATAAATGTAGCCTTTAACATGATAGCAAGCAATTACTAACAATGATGCATAACTGACAGCAGACACGGTCATAGACACAGCTAAGACCCAAGGCAATGAACACAGCTACAGACACAAGGCCATTGACACAGCTACAGACACAGGGCCATGGACGTGGCAACAGACACAGCTGCAGACACAGTGTCATGGACACAGCTACAGACACAGGGCCATTGACACAGCTACAGACACAGGGCCATGAACGTGGCAAGAAACACAGGCCATGGACACAGCTGCAGACACAGTGTCATGGACACAGCTACAGACACAGGGTCATAGACATAGCTATAGACACAGGGTCATGGACATGGCTCCAGATACAGGGGTATGGACACAGCTGCAGACACAATGTCATGGACACAGCTACAGACACAGGGCATAGATATAGCTTAAGACACAATGCAATGAATACAGCTAAAGACACAGGGCCATTGACACAGCTAAAGACAGGACCATTGAAAACAGCTGCAGACACAGGACTATAGACATAGCTACAGACACAGGGCAATGTACAAACCTAAAGACACTGGGTCATAGACGCAGCTACAGACAAAGGTCAATGGACTCAGCTACAGACACAGGGTCATGGAAACCATTACAGACATGGGGTCATGGACACAGCTACAAACACAAGGTCATGGACATGGTTATAGACAGAGGGTCATGGACACAGCTACAGACACAGGGCCATGGACGTGGCTACAGACACAAGGATCATGGACACCACTACATACACAGGGTCATGGACACAGATACAGACACAGGGTCATGGACATGGCTACAGACACAGTGTCATGGATATGGCTACAAACAAAGGGCCATAGACACAACTACAGACACAGGGCCATGGACACAACTACAGACACAAGGCCATGGACACAACTACAGACACAGGGTCATGGATATGTCCAACAACACAGGGTCATGAACATGGCTACAGACACAGTGTCATGGATATGGCTACAAACAAAGGGCCATAGACACAACTACAGACACAGGGCCATGGACACAGCTACAGACACAAGGCCATGGACACAACTACAGACACAGGGTCATGGATATGTCCAACAACACAGGGTCATGGACACAGCTACAGACACAGGGTCATAGACACAACTACAGACAGAGGGTAGACATGACTACAGACAAAGGATCATGGACACAGCTACAGACACAGGACCATGTACACCGCTACATAGACAGGGCCATGGACACAGCTACAGACACTGGGCCATGGATGTGGCAACAGACACAAGGCCAAGGACACAGCTATAGACACAGGGTCATGGACATGGCTACAGACACAAGACCATGGACACAACTCCTGACACATGGTCATGGACACAGCTACTGATAGAACAATGGACATAGTAACAGATAAAGCCATTGAAAACAGCTACAGAACATGGGACCTTCGATAAGGCTACAGACACAGTGCCACGGACATGGCTACAGACACAAGGTCATGTACAGAGTTACAGACATAAAGCCATTGACAAATGGCCAAACCAAATGCTCATGTTATTTACAGCCATGTGCCCTAAAAATATCCTAAACCTTACCTTGGTGTTGACAAGAAAGCCTCCAGCAACTGCCAAACCATGTGTAAAATTGTCTATCACATTAGCTGCTAAATTAAGATATCCACTAACCTGCAAAATAAATATAAATATATATATATATATATATATATATATATATATATATATATATATATATATATATATATATATATATAATGTCTGGACAACAGGAATGGCCCCACTAATGTAATATAAATACCAAAATCTTGGTTCAAGACACAAGAATAAACTTCCATGTCAAGTAGGTGCGTGTCAAATGGTTTTAAGCTGGAAAAAACTTTTAATGTAGGGTGACTTGTCATGACTATCACTGCATAATCCACAGAATATGAAGGTGGCATAACTAGTTAATGGTTTAAAAGAGCTTTTGTTAAGCAGAAGCTCACATGCCCCCACTTCTTTGACTAAGTCAGTATTTTCAAGAGATGCTGAACAGTTTGAGATGGGGACAAAATTTCATCCAAAAATGTAACCACACTGTAACTTTGAGGGCAATTTAATGTTAAAAACATACTGGCATTAGAACACAGACATATGATTTTTAGCAATATTTAATAAATCCTGGAAAGTAGGTTATACAAACCCAGTTTAGGTGTGCAACATAGCTCTATTCCATGGTGTACAAAAACTTTTCTGTTAATGCATATTGATAAACAATTTAAAATATGGACAGGATGATAGGATGCTGAGATGATACATGCGAGGTTGCAGAATATTTTCTGCTTAAATGCACACATTTATATCCCAAATTAACTCAAATATTTAACATACTGAATAAACCAATGAAGAATGTGAGTACCATGAACACCACATTACAAGCCCTAATAGTCCTCTATGTGGGCACTAGTATTGAATGGTTCACTTTCAAGATTACTGACAGAGTATCCATGACATTGACCATAATTTTTGTTATCAGAGTTACCATGATCATGTTCTCTGACCTACTGGCTCAATAATCATAGGGTTTCTTTATTACCCAAAGTGTAAGCCATCCACAATGTCTGGTCAAGAAACTTAACCTGGAACAAAAGTTATTCTGCAAATACCCATTTGTCTTGAGACACAATGACCATGACCTTTGATTTTTTTTAAAGCAAAATTAATAGGTTTCTTTCACATCCTATGTTGTACCCTACACAAAATTTGTTCATGGTACAAAGGTCTAGAACTTAACTGGTTATTATGCACAATTTCTTCTTTCAGCCAAAATGACCTTAACTTTGACCTTTGGATGTCATGAGCAATACTTTTTTCTTACCCAACATGCAAGTCATCCACAAACTTTGGTAAAGGTACATGGCTAAGAACAAAAACCATTTTCATCTATCAGTCACAGTGACATTAACCATAGACTTTATAATTCCAAAATTGATAGTTTTTTTCCCCTTACCACAAGTGTTAGCCATCCACAAAGTTTGATCCAGGTGTGTGATATAGAACTAATGTTACTGTGCAAAAACCATTTGACTTTTTTCAATGACTTTGACCTTTGACTTTTGATACCAAAAGCAACAGACTTCTTTCTTTTGTCAAGAACATCCCATAAGGTTTGGCAGAGACAGGTGCTGTAGAACTGAAGTTATCATACTGAAATGGAAAAGTTAATGAACAGATGAACAGATACGGTCACAGCATAAAACACTGCGCCAAAGGGTCAGCATATGAAAACAAGACATTAATAATTACAAATGATAAAAAGCTTACCTTAATACTTTCTTCTTTTGATTCACAAACAACATTTCCATTTATATTTGTTGTATCTTTTGTTTTAGTTTTACTCGTTTTACTCATATTTATATTCGTAACACTTGAATGTTTGATAGATTTTTCTCCACCTTTTCCTTTCCTAGTCCTTGCAAGACCACTCGTACCATTTTGTACAATCTCTTTTACCACATTGCTGTTTTCCTTACATGCCGCTGATTCTTCTTCACACTCATCTGGAAGCTGTAAAACAAAATCCTGACACTTGTACATGTACCTGAATGAAGTCTTGCATAAATTCTCATGGTTGTATTTGTAAACAAAACATCTGCAGATTAACCATACACATTCTTGCAATCTACTTTGAACCAATTACCATTCGTTATAAATTACAAACATTATTTATTCAATATATTCCCATCCTAAATGCAGATAAGGTCAGATTGACACAAACGTTTACATGAACTGCTGTAAATCATATAATGTAAAACTACTTTGATTTATGGATAAATGATGGTATCATGAGACTAATGACAAGACAAATGAAACCACAATTTTGACACTTCAAATCTTTTCAGTGATGCCAGTGTCAGCTTTATAGCAGCCATTGTGAATCAAGATATTTGCCAAATATATGATAGCACATTTATGATATGCATGCTGTTGTAGACCATGATACTTGTGACATTAAATGCAGTGCCTGAGAATTTTTTGCCAATATCCAGCACTATCTGGAGTTCCCTAAAATGTAGATCATCATGAATTTTGAATGAAACGTGTTCGATACAAACTGTGTCAGGAAATTTTTTCTACACATGATACTGATCATAACTTATGATGCAATTGATTTATTTAAGCTTACAAGATGTATCGCCCATTTCCTGGGCATGATGCAGTCAACATAATAAGCTAAAAGTGCTATTAAAAGAAAAAAACAAACAATCCTAACTTATTAGAGTATTTGATTCAGCTATCAACAGACTGTTACAACCTTACAGCGTATATACAGACAAATATAGCATGGCCAAAGCGGCAATAAAATGGAACCCCAATATTAACCTACAGGTCTTTGAGACATCAAACAGTTTGTTAGAGCTGCAATTATGCCCATAGTCAAACTTTATAATCTTGTAAAAACACAAAGGTTGCAATCCCACTAGAAAAAGAGAAAATATATGGTACTGGACATTATTTCTTGTGAGATGATTATTTATATAATTTCACTGGCATTGGCCCCTACCAGCATTACAGGTGCTGAGGGTTCAGCACATTTTACTGACCAAATAATCTCAAACAATCTGGTCACATTAATGCAACTCATTGCAAGGGGGAAAAATAAAGCTCAGAATGTAGGAAAAAAAAAGGATAAGTACATTCATTCAAGGCCAAATATGTATAGGTCTCAAGGTGTGGCATTGCCCAATATCTGCTAATTGGATGTTACAAGATTTACAAACCAAAGCAGAATACCAAAATACATCACAATTTCTGATGAACAAACGATTCCATTATAAATTAAAATAGATAAAGTGTTGTGGAAAGGAACTGTAGTACCTTCATATCATAATAAGGAAGAGTTTATTTCAAATCTGTTCATGGTACAAAAAATAAAAAACTCTGAATGACTTTGTGACTCATGAACATTTTTGAAACAGATGGTTTTTCAATTGGAAATAATTACAGGAAAATGATTTAACTGCTGGAAAATGATTTTATCATATCCATTGATCTGAGAGTTGCATATATGAAAGTTTTCAAAACTGTAAATAAAAATATAACAGTTTAGGTGGAAAATGATACTATAAAAGTTTGTAAATCTGCTTGATTAACCTTGGGGTTTCTAGTGGAAAGAGAGACATTATGTTGTGAACAAGGTCATGAATGACAAAGCTGTTAAAGCTCTTATGGTAATCCAGTATTGGCCATCTCAATCTGGGTTTACTTTCATCGTGGCCAGTAGTGTTCATTCCTGCCAGGCTCCATTGACACAAAGACATGTATCAAGTATTGGTATTCAGTTTATTTTCCAAGTTTACTCCAAAGCCGCAAGCAATGGAAAAATGAATGTTTGAAAATCTCTCATTTTTCAAAGAAAAATTTTTATCTTTAGGTAACTACTTCACATTATCTCAATAGAACTAAGAGTCTATGGAAGTGTGAATAGTTCATCGATTCTTTCTGCACTCTCAAGTGCATACAAGTATCATGTTAACAAGCAGTTGAAAGTGGTGTTATGAATGCTGGGAATTGATATCCAATACTTAAAAGCTATTCGTATCATCCAGCAATGGCATCTGCTACATGTAAGAGATGATTGTAATTCTCAGGAATTCTTGTAACGGCAGATTGGACATTATTCAAGAATTTTATTTTAAAATAAAAAACAACAATTATATTAATAATAAATATATAAATAACTACATACATTTTTTTTAAAGTACATGTATAAAAATTTAAATAAGAAATTTTATACAAGTGGTTTTACATACATGTTTGAAGTGACAATTCATGCAATTTTTTTTATTCCACATGCTTCAGTGGGGATAGAGAGAGAGTGGAGAGGATTAAGAAAAGAGCCTACACCATCTCTCTGTGCATCCTGACAAAGTTGCCAAAGTGTCTTGTGTAGAACAGCTTTGCATGCCATGCTTTCTCATACAGTTGATTCTGATAACCACCTTGCAGTGGACATGGGGTCAATAAATGAGCATGTTTTACTGTTTAACCCAAGCAAGCATGCTCTAAAGAGATACAACAATTTATCTACATCATTATCTCTTTCAGGAGCAACTTGCTTCCTTTCTGAGACTGAAAAAAATGTGATCATAAACATTGACTAGTTGTAACTATTAAAATGCACGATACTTAAATACCAAATTAAATGTCAGATAATATTAACATAATGACAATGCCTCACAAACTGAATTAATACTGTGAAATAAGTCTTAATTTTTTTCTCAATACAATGTTATCTGAATCTAGTGATGCATTCATGTCCTTAGTTCTGTTGCAGTTTGCATAATAAACTTTTTTAATGTATGAAAGTCAGTGATATTGTACTTCCTGCAGTGAAAAGAATAATTAACGTCAAACAATTAACAAAACAGCATTCAAACCTGACTGAAATGAAAGAAAACTGCACAAGTTCAGATAGTTACCCCATGCAGGAGTTCTCATTAACATAATGTATGATATCTTTGGTGAACTGATCAGAAAAGCTAGTAACAAATTGTTGGATTTATGTTTATTTTTTCCTTTCCTTGCATCAGTCAGATCACATAAGTAAAGATTATTTGTTAACAATGAGACCTACAGCACTTCTCATTCTTCTCCCCATCTGTAAGACTACCTTATATCAAAATTATTTCCTGCCATTTTGGATTCAACAGCGCAATGCATCAAAAACAGATATTATAAGTAACCCATCTATACACATCTCCTAATACCAACAGAAATTATAAGTAACCCGTCTATACAAATCTCCTATTTCCAACATAAATTATAGTAACCCATCCATACAAATCTCCTATTACTAACAGAAATTATAAGTAACCCATCCATACAAATCTCTTATTACCAACAGAAATTATAAGTAACACGCCTATACTCCCATTACCAAGATATTATAAGTAACCCGTCTATACAAATCTTCTATTACCAACAGAAATTATAAGAAACCCATCTATACAAATCTCCTATTACCAACAGATATAATAAGTAACCCATCCATACAAATCTCCTATTACCAGCAGAAATTATAAGTAACCCATCCATACAAATCTCCTGTTACCAACAGAAATTATAAGTAACCCATCTATACAAATCTCCTATTAACAACAGATATTGTAAGTAACCCATCCATACAAATCTCCTATTACTCCTATGTATTCTAACACTGATGATCGATTTGACCAAGTCCATAATACTCCCCAGAAAAGCAACTGTATTAGTCTGAAAAGAGCAGACCAAGTCCAGCATACTCCCCTGGCAAAACATTTATATTTGTTTAAAGAGAGCAGGCCAAGTCCAGGAAACGCCCCTGGCAACCAACTGTATTAGATTATAATCACTTGTTTTTCAATCATATTTCCAACAGTAGGTACTGTACATCCAAACATGTAAACAGTTGAACCCTATTAGAATGCCATCAACAGACAGCTGTAAGACACTATGTTCTTTTCACTTTACCATTCTAACTTACAATTAAGACATTATTATTTAGCAATTCTATGTACTCTGGTGAAATTAATATGTATATATTTATGGCAGTGCAAATCTTCCTAAAATCATGAAAATGTTTTTCAAATTATTACACAGATCACAAACAATCCTATCTATTTTTTCTGTTATATGATCTCTGCAATAATTACATATACTCAAATTAATCATGTATATGTATGTATTTACATTTCATTTCATCGATCTAGAGTGCAAACTCAGGACTCCATGTGCGTGTCTGTCTGTCTGTGTTGCTCTCTAAGTCAAAAACTCTATCCACTCAAAGTAACTAAAGCTGTAAAGCAATATACCAGATCGAGAAACATGTAAATACTATTCATATAAATTAGTTTACATATTTTTGTTCAACTGCCTCAATAACCAAGCACTCCAACAGTCACAAATGGGAATCTGCATATTTTATTATTTGCAAAAATACATGTATATTATTATTTGATTATTGACATCATATCCATCTGATTTAATGTTTTTACTATGATGACCAAAATATTTATTTTTCTATTTTCCCCTTAAAATATAAGCAAATAAAAGGAAGCATGTGGAAGAATACATCAATACAGAATGCCTTTGATCTCATGGAAAATAAACTCTATGAACATCTGAGATTTGAAAATTTTCTGAATTATTATTAATTTCAACAAAAAGTTCAGTTAGGATTAATTACAAACAATTATCAAACTTCAAACAGGACTATAACTGGGACTTTTACATGCAGAATGAAAGTAGAGGGGATTAAGTTCCTCACCATGAAGCACGAGGTATCGAAAAATCATGTGAGCTGAACTATAGTTGACTTATGTGGGTTTTTGGCTGTCCTTTAAACATGCTAATTTATATATGTGAGGCCTAAAGCTTATGAAAAATAATCTCAGCAGACCTTAGATGTGATGGGGGGGGAAAGGCATCATGGGAATAAGCTGGAAACTGAGCCCCCCCCACTCGCAATATTCCCCACCTCTTTCTTATTTCTTATTAAACAACAAAAAAAAAGGGTTTTAAAATATGATGCGGCGAGGAATAAAGCTCTTGTACTGCAGATGTCACATTATTTTATTGATCTTTAAAGAGCATCTCTCAAGCAGGAGTTTGAATGAAAATGCTAATTTATATATGCCCCCCCCCCCAACTTACTCCAATAATGCCTCCAATCCATCACATCTATAGCATGCTTGAATGAAAGTCCATTATTTACAATCTGGAGTAGATTTATACCAAAGCCTTAAAATATGTTACTTCATATATTCAGATAATGATTACACTTTATTACTTACAGAAAATTATTTGCTTCATCAACAAAATGTTAAAAAATACTTATATTTTTCACACCATTAAAATATTACCAGCACAGCAATATAACAGCTCAATTTACTTCAGTGTTATTATGTGATGTAATAAAGAAATAAGCATGAATGGGATTGATTCACTGAGAATTTAAGATGGAGATGGGTCTGTTAAACTCATTTAAGTCAAGTTGAAGTTGAATTTTTAAGACAGAACATTATGTTTCTATTTTTGCTTCAATGATTACTGTACATAATAATGGATGCAATGGATGTAGTTACTTAATGGTTTAAATTATATATAAAAAGGTTACTGAATTCATACTAAAAAATATTAATATCAATTTCTGGTGGGCAGTCTTGTTATTGCCAACCATATGAACATGCCTGAACCGATTCAACAGCCCATATGTATATAAATTCTCCCAACATTCTTGAATCTTTATCTGTAAGCAGACAAACCCCCAGCAAATCAGGATCTAGGCTATTCATTGTACTCATGATGATATAAAGTGAAAGACAGAGACCCTGATCTGCTGGCTAATAACAGTGGTCTCACTCTAAAATAACTGTTATGGCAAGTATCAAAAGCACAATCATCCCAAAAAAGAATCCATGACCATACTGATGTGATATGATGGAAAGCACTATACCAATGTGCATTGTAGTGAAGGAGCACTGCTGCAATAACATATTGGTGACTAACTTGTTCACTGTTGGGTACATGTTACGAAAAGGTTAATACAATGTTAAAGAAGACTGCTTGCCAAATGGTGGATTATTTAAATTCATATTTTAGATAGCAAAGGGTTCAGGAAGTCAGTAGCCACCAAGAGATTTACTGTATATACCTGCATGTAAGTTGGATCCAGCTACAAATTGCAGCGACCCAGATCTGCCATCACATAATGCATCAGGAGTTCTGGGTCCACATTATGGTTTGGGAGTGATCAGAAGAACAAACAACACATTATATGATAGTGCATTATGACAGCAGGTCAGGGTCTATGTTGTCTGAAGTTGGACTGAACATATAACCAAGTATATATGGTATAGATTGGTGTGCATTTTCTTGCTCTACACTTAGTTGAATATAAGTAAGTTTGAGAAAAAGTACCCTGTTACTAACTGCCCATTAACTACCATATATACTTGCTTATAAGATGAGACTAACAGCAAACTACACAAGTTCATATCTGCTGTCGCATATTGTGCTTATGCAGTTTTTAAGGCATAATCAGTAGAACAAACAGCCTAGACCCTGATCTGCTTGTGCATTATGTTATGGTAGATCAGGATCTTTGTTGTTTGCAGTTTGACTCAAATTAGAAGTTAGTATATATGGTAATAGCTGAATGAGGTTATAAAAATTCATAAAATTGGCACACTATGAAAATCATTTCCTCTAATCAAAAACACAGAGAAATGGGTATGTCGGTGAGTGAATTTGTTCAGAAATGACACAATTATTGAGATCCCTTTGTTTTAAGCAACAGAAAATCTTCCCTGCAGCTTTATGGCAGGTTGAAAATTGCTAAAATTTCCAAAGTCCTGTACACTTTTTACTGGTCTCATAATTTTCTATCACATGACTCTTATTGTAGTGATAAAAACTGTACAAGAATGCTACTTTTAAATTAATTAATCAAAGGCAAAAGTTGCAACTACAGCATTTTATGTCCAACCTCTCAGAGTTCAAAAAGAACTATGAAACACCAAAGATAAAAAGTAAAGGAATCATACTGTAATGATGTTATTTTGTTATGACTCTATGGTCTTAAATTAAATAACAGAAAAAGTGAAAATAACAAATTTAGTAAAATTCAACAAATAATATAATTCCCTAGAATATAAAGTGAACATTTTAAAAAAATCTTTCAGTATTATGAATTTAATACCAAACAGTCCTAAAGGTTCTATCACAAGTCCAAAAGAATTGAGTATTCCAACTGAATTCCAGCAGCGTTCCAAATGAATTCCAATCTTGAATGTGCTGATGTACCAATAGTTTTGAATAGTGTTGATGTGCTAACAGTCTTGATGTATCACAAGGATATAATCCAAAATGGCTCTAAATAAATTCACAATAATCCCATTATAGTGATTTAGTTCAAAAGCATTAATCAGCACTTTTGTAATGCAATGAATAATTTAAACAAATAAGTCTTCTCAAATTAAAACTGAACACAACTAAAAGACTGATTCCACTTCAAATGTTGAGATAGAAATAAATAATTCTTATGTAAACAACCTTAATAAAAAAAATCTAAAACACAATAAGAGGACTACGATGACAGTCAACAGTTCAATTCCAGAACATTCAGAGTTATGAACAGACCAGGTCTATTACTATAGTATTAGCAAAGAACATGGCAATCATCAGAGAGACCATGAAATTCCCATAGGAAAATCAATGTCCTGAACTCAAATCCAAGTAAACATGTATACCTACAAGAAATAATTATCGTAAAATATAATCAATAATCATAGACAAAAATTAGCTATGTAATATGTTGCTTAGATAAAATGACATTAGTCATGCAGGCCTATACTCCTACCCTCAATTATGGACAAAGGACAACCACAGAAATACAGATTAATATACATAACAATTTCAAATTTACAGTAAGCACTGACTTTTCAAAAGCAGTCCACCTTAACAAGGGGAGATAACAACAATGAAAGGACTTGTTTTTGCTGAAAGCAAAGATTTAATTGTAATTAAATGTTAACCAAAAAGAAGTTAAAGATTAAAAATTCAGCTCTTAAATTCTACAACAACATATAATGACTATATACTCATCTGTTAAAACAGCACCATATTATTTCATCATATCTGTTTATCATAAACCCTTGCAAAATGATTGTATTCACCTCCGAAACTCACTGCAAGCACACATCTCTCCCCCAATAAACCGTGCACAATGGAGTACAAAAACATATAACACAGCATGAGTGAGTGCAAGTTACAGAGGTACCTTTGAAAAATGAAGAAAGGGAACAACAACATCAACAGTGAAATGACATAGAGAGAAGAGGAGGTAGGGTTAAATGGTTGAATACTCATTTTATAATCATGTTGGGATTAATTGTTAATAAACATCCTTCTTCTAATGTAGTTATTCACTTTTCTTTTCTACATTAATTACCTCTATTTTCAAGATACCAATCTCTGAAAGATCATAAAAAATATTACATCAAGAGATTCAATCTGAATCTCACGTTTACCAGCAAAACATAAATGTATACCATCACTGCTTTTTGCATGCAAATGTAAATACATTTTAGTTTTACTGTTTATCCTCACCAGACTTAGAATCTTGAATTAAAAAAAGATAGATGTTTATTTCAGGAAACAATTTTGATTTCTTCTATCAGTATAATACTAATGCTATAATTTCATAGCAAGTAATCGTAAAATTTCTGCTCATCCCTGAGCAATCATCAGAGTGGCAATTCAGGAATATTAAGTTCACTACAAACTTTAGGTCTCACTTCCTTGTAATGAACCCTATCTATGAAACTAAGCTTTCATCTGCTGAGTAAACCCTACACTTGGTTCCCTTCCTATACTTGATCAAATTTGTTAATCAGTAAGATAAACCACTGATTAATAGTAGATACGTTACTTATATAATAATATTTACAACAGTGTTTATCAATTAAAATTAGTTGACCTGACACAAGACCGTGACCACTAGCTCTTAAAGCAGGTAGGATCTGCATGCCTTTTAATTGTTTTATTCTGCATTCTTTACTTGATTCGATACAAAATATGTAACTAAGGCATAGCTTCCAACCCAGAGCAAACAAATAATGACAAATATTCTGACTATTAAAACTTGAATGCATATATAACTATTTACAACATATACAATCATCAATAAAGTAGGACAACAACTTATTTAATCCCAAAGATGCATGTCTTGCACTCTTGCACCTTCTGAACAGACAGCCTGTTCCATTCGGCTGCCCATTTAGAAGGTGCAAGAGCGCAACAAACTCACACTCAGACAGGGGCTGTTTATGGAAGCCTTTTCAACACACTGTTTTTCTAATCATTATCGATTCCAATGTACCATCTTTCATTGATGATCTGAATTCTGTGCGAGTTTTTTTACTGAACTGTCTTCATTGTAACACATCATTAATCCTCTGCGATTTAACTATCTATAAAAAGTGCATAAAATAAATCACCAGCTACACTAGCAACTGAAAGAGGAAGGTTCATTTCTAAAACAAATTTAACAGAATGAACCTGCTCACATTACATCAAGGTTCTCTCTGGTATTCATAAACGTTGCAAATTCATACTGTGTTGATCATGATGAAGCAACAGGATGATGTTGTTTAGCTTTATCATGCTGTTTTATGTCATGGGTACCTCCATCCCCAATAGCAAAATCAGAGCTACACAATTTGCAAAATGTAAGGTTTTCTCCTTTACTAGATGGTTTCACAAATCTAAACAAGATGGCACAATTGTCTTTCCATTTCTGTTTTCTTTTCTTTGCTGGAGAAAATTCTAAATATTCTACTTTTCTTTCTGACATGACCAGAAGTAGAATATTATGAAGATGAGATACAGTGATAGTGGCAACTGCTTTGCACAATCCAATATGGTAGTTAAAGACTGGCATGGTAGCCTCGATTTAGAATTAACCAATCATATTTTAGAACTCTATATCCCTATATACATGTGACACATTTACTCAGACTGGACTAGGTGCCTGTTCTAAACAGAAAATTGCAAGGAAATATTAGATTTAATTTTTTTAATTAAAAAACAGATTTTTAACAAGAAAATTGTACAGCCATATTCAGGTCCAAAATACGGGACAAATACAAAAAAACAGGACACTTGGCAGCTATGCTAATGTGATAATACAAAGTAGATCTAACAGCACTTTTAACTATTGTAACAATGCAACAAACACTTCTGCTGATCAAAACAGCTGGCACTTAATCAGGTTCTCAAGGAAATTCTCACAGGCACTGCTCTGACGGTCAACTGACACATCATATTTAAAACACATGAGCATATCACTTTTATGATGCTGAAACAAAATTAAGAGATAAAACTGAAACATGAATTTCACATAACAAGACTTATTTAATTGGTATTCAAGAGAGCCAAATTGAAAAACATGCATGTCCGAGCAAATCTGGAGGTTCTTCCTGCAAGGAGGAAAGATAGGGATTTGATGGCATGCATCCAGGAATGCTCCACAGTTTCATACATTTAGAGCAGAAGTGTCAAATTTAGCAACTGGCTACCAACAATTTTTTTTTAAATTTACACCAGTTACTCTGAAAATAGAGCAAAGGTATCAGACAATATGAGCTGTTAGCAAATGTGATTATTTCTGTCAGTTACAACAGCAGTTTCAAATGAATTCATCAAGGGATATCATCAGCTGATGTCACCAATAATCATCTAACAGCTGGAATTTTGGACATTTGCAATTTTTTGGGTGGTGGACAGAGATGAAAGAAAAAAAGGAAGAATAAAGGTTAAACATAAAAATTGCAGAAAGAACAGCATGATTCTTCAGAATTTAAGAGCAATGTTCAACAGGCATTATGAATTTGATTGGCTGGAGCATGCCATTTTGTCAGGTTTGTTCAGATTCAAAGTCACCAGTCCGGTGGCCTAAGTAGTTAAGAGTCTCCGGCTTGGATGCACGAGGTCACCTGTTCTAACCCCAGCCAAGTCATACTAAAGACTTATAAAAATGGTACTAGCAGCTGCCTCATTTGGTGCTCAGCATTAAGAGGCTAGTGCTAGGACTGGTTGGCGTGGAAAGACATGATGCTACTTGTCTGCGGCATGATGCCCCAGTGCTATACATCACCATAAACTGCCACAATGCAGACATTGTAGCGATATAACTGAAATCTTTTTTAAAGCTACATTAAAAAATCCAAAACACACACACACACACACACACACACACACACACACACACACACACACACACACACACACACACACACACACACACACACACACACACACACAGGTTCAAAGTCATCTTTAGTTGTGGGTTTAAAGGATGTATTCATGTTTAGGTTTTCAGTCTTCCAAATTATACATACATACAGGCGGTGTAAGGGGTGCTCATGGAGGGGGTAGCTAGTCCATCTTTGGTCACCACTTGGAGCTCAGCTCTCACCTGTGGCTCCAAGAAGCTGTAGCACGCGCAGTGGCCACACCACGAGCAAAGGCTTCAACTGGCCAGCTAAACCAGGTTGAGGGTAGCTGACAGGTCTCAAACCCTCAGTGAGTTAGGGCTTGTCACCCATAGCATGTGAAGACTGGACCCGGCGGACTGCACGGAGGAACCATCAGCTAGTCATTGGGCAGGAAGATGGACCCAGCAAAGCGATGTGGAGCGCTAAGAGCACGGCAGACACTCAGGACACCTTGGTCATCCACTGCATCCAGTCTCCATTCCAGCCATCTTGACTACGTCTTGCCACTGGACTAAGTGGGGCCTGGATGAGAGAGTGAGGCTGATGCAGTGCAACTCTCCCTCACTTTAATCCAATTCATGTGCAAGTCATTTATGTCATCACCCGTGCCCAAGTCCTGCGGCGATGGGCAAGCTGCAACGTGGCAGGTGTGAATGCACTGGCAGCCGTAGTGGCAGACCTGCATGCAGGCAGCTCAGGCCATAGGGTATTCTTCCACTGACCTGAAGCAGAAATGGATTTCAGCAGCCGTCTGAGCAACTAAGCAGACCACTTCAGGATAGCACTGCTTACCTCCATAGCATGAGGAAGGGGCTGGAAAAGGTGCCCTAAAAAAGGCCTGCTTCAACTACCCCGACTGGCTTACCGCTGCTGGAGGGAATCCCATTCTTGCGGTCAAAACAAAGAAAATGAGAAAGATTTCCCTCACTCTTGGTGTGTGGAACATATGCACTCTATTGGATTGTGCAGAGGCTGACAGACCAGAGAGAAGAACTGCCCTGATTGCAAGAGATCTTGCTCACTACAAGATAGAGATAGCAGCCCCGAGTTAAACTCGCTTGGCCAACAAGGGCCAGTTGACTGAAGTTGGAGCTGGCTACACCTTTTTCTGGAGTGGACGTGGCACCAATGAACATCGTGAGTCTGGAGTTGGTTTCGCTGTCCAGTCGAGTCTGGTGAACAAGCTCTCCAGCTTACCAAAGGGAATTAATGACCGGCTAATAATGCTGAAGCTACCGTTACCTGGAAAAAGGCAAGCCAAGCACATTAGTGTTTATGCACCAACCATGACCAACTCGGAGAAAGCCAAAGACAAGTTCTACCAGAATCTGGAAGCTCTGATTGCTTCAGTACCAAAGTCAGACAAGCTGATCATTCTTGGTGATTTCAACGCCAGAGTTGGCTCGGACCACATCTCGTGGAAGGGAGTTATTGGTAGATATGGCATTGGCAACTGCAACAGCAATGGACATCTGCTCTTGAGGATGTGTGCAATATATGATCTCCTGATCACAAACACCGTCTTCCACTGCCCAACCGTAACAAAGCAACTTGGATGCACCCACAGTCTAAGCATTGGCATCTGATCGACTACATCTCAGTCTGTAGGAGTGACAGGCAGGACGTCCGTGTGACCAAGGCCATGTGTGGTGCTGATTGCTGGACGGACCACAGGCTGCTAATATCCAAGATGAATCTTAGAATTCAACCTCCCAGACGTTCACAGGGAATTGAAGTGCCTCAACGTCTCCAGGCTGAAAGTCTGCAACACTGAGCAAGCTCTGTCTGAAGCTCTGACAAGCCAGCTGGAAACCACAGACTTTGATACCAATGACGTAGAGCAATGCTGGGCAGCCTTTAAACAGCTGATGTACTCTACTGCATCTGAAACCCTTGGCATCACTGCATGAAAGCACAAAGACTGGTTTTACGAGAACTGTGAAGAAATACAGTCCCTGCTAGAGGAGAAGCATTGTCTCCATCGTGCATACAGCATCAACCCCAATTCTGCTGCAAAAAAAGATGCCTTCAGCAGAGTCCGCCAAGCTATGCAGAAGAAACTGCGCGAGATGCAGGACACATGACTGAGCTGAAAGGCTGATGATAATTCAGGCCTTTGCCTACAGACATGACATGAAGAATTTCTACAGTGCCCTTCATGATATTTATGGCCCAGTAACATCAGCCACAGCCCCACTCTTGAGCTCTGATGGCAACACTCTCATAACCGAGAAGGAGAAGATACTGGATCACTGGGTTTCATCTAAGGTTTCATATGTGAAGACCGCTCCGGTTACCTAGTGGTAAGAGGGTCTGCCTTGGATGCGGGAAGTCGCAGGTTAGAACCCTGGTCGAGTCATACCAAAGACTTATAAATATGATACTAGCAGCTGCCTCGCTAGGCGCTCAGCATAATGCTGATTGCTTGATTGACCGGTGTGACTGGTAGCCAAGTGTGATATTGACGGATTGTTTTGTGTTACTCCATGCATGTAATCTTTTAGCCATGGGCTAATTTTGGGGTTTGTTATACCCAGTGTTTTGGGAGCGTTAAGATATTTTGTATGATATCTATCCTATCAATTCATCATTTTACTATCTGAGAAAAATACTTCAGTTTTCGCTATTTGAGTGAATACATCATTTTTACTATTGAGTAAAACACATTCTTTTCATCATATGAAATTACTGTGAATCGTTCACCTTTATCCTTGTACTGTGTAAGGTCATTTATTTGTATTTATATTTGTTGCATTGTTAGGTTCGTGCGGATTATGTTAATTTGTCCAATATTTGGATTTTATGCACGCACGTATTAATCATTATTCTTTTCTCATTTAAGTCATATATCAATAAACATTGTATTTGTTTCACCATCAACAGTGTTCTGTTATAAGTCCAAAATTCCAACTCGGTTATTATGTTACAAGGAGTGACAGGCAGGATGTCCATATGACCAAAGCAATGTGTGGTGCTGACTGCTGGACAGACCACAGGCTACTGATATCCAAGATGAATCTTAGAATTTACCTCCAAGATGTCCACAGGGATTTCAAGTCCCAAAGCTCCTCAACGTCTCCAGGATGAAAGTCTGCAACACTGAACAAGCTCTGTCTGAAGCTCTGACAAGCCAGCTGGAAACCACAGACTCCAATACCAATGACGTAGAACAATGCTGGGTGGCCTTCAAACAGCTGGTGTACTCTACTTCATCTGAAACTCTTGGCGTCACTGCGCAAAAGCACCAAGACTGGTTTGACAAGGACTGTGAAGAAATACAGTTCCTGCTAGAGGAGAAGCATCATGTCCATCGTGCGTATAGCATCGACCCTCAAGTCCGCTGCAAGGAAATATAAGTCAGCCAAGCTGTGCAGAAGAAATTGCACGAGATGCAGGACACATGCCTGAGCCAAGAGGCTGATGATATTCAGTCCTTTGGCGACAGACACGACATGAAGAATTTCTATAATGCTCTTCGTGATGTTTATGTCCCAGTAACATCAGGCACAGCCTCACTTGTGCTCCGATGGCAGCACGTTCATAATGGAGAAGGAGAAGATACTGGATTGCTGGGCGGAACGCTTTGACGGCGTCCTCAACAGACCCTCTTCCATCAACGATGAAGCGATCAACTGTCTACCCCAGGTGGAGCTCAATGAGAGATTGGCTGACACCCCAACAGTGCTGGAAACTCATAAGGCCATTGCGTTCCTGTATAGTGGGAAAGCTCCAGGAGCAGACTCCATCCCAGCTGAGATCTACAAGTCTGGTGGGCCTAAGCTAGTGGAAAGACTAACAGGGATGTTTTGTGGGATGTGGAAGCAGAAACGCATACCCCAGGAATTCAAAGATGCTTCCATCATCCACATTTACAAATGCAAAGGAAATCGCCAATCCTGCTACAACCATAGAGAAATCTCTCTACTCTGCATCACAGGCAAGGTCCTTGGTAGGCTACTGCTGAACAGACTCAAAGAGCATCTTGATCATGACCTACTGCCAGAAAGTCAGTGTGGTTTCAGAAAGGAGAGAGGCACCATCGACACAATTTTGCTGCCAGGCAGATGCAAGAAAAGTGTCAGGAACAAAATGTCCAGCTATACACCACCTTCGTGGACCTGACTAAGGCATTCGACACTGTCAGCCGGGAAGGCCTTTGGAAGAACATGGCCAAATTTTGATGTCCAGAAGTCTTCACTGAAATGGTGAAGCACTTTCATGATGGCATGCTTGATCAGGGTAACAATTCTGAACCCTTTGCCGTTATGAATGGTGTGAAACAAGGATGCGTCTTAGCTCCCACTCTCTTCAGCCTCATGTTCCCCGCCATGCTGATGGATCCTTTCAGGAACAGCGATGTGGGAGTCTGTCTCCAATACCATCCGGATGGGAAGTTGTTCAACCTGAGGAGGCTTCAAGCCAAAACCAAAGTTCAAGTTGAAAACATTTGCAACTTCCTGTTTGCAGATGACTGTGCCCTCAATGCCAGCATGGAGG
Organism: Megalonaias nervosa; assembly: GCA_016617855.1. NCBI lineage: Eukaryota > Metazoa > Mollusca > Bivalvia > Unionida > Unionidae > Megalonaias > Megalonaias nervosa. The sequence continues at coordinate 97,272 of JAECUM010004054.1, read as the reverse complement.
CAGGCATGCAACCGAGCATGGACCTCTTTTTCACAGCGTGCACCAACTTCAGACTCACCATCTCCACCAGCAAGACTGAGGTTCTGCATCAGCCAGCTCCTGGAATAGATTACCTGGAACTATCCATCACTGTCAATGGCCAAAAGCTCAAAAATGTGGACAGGTTCACATACCTCGGCAGTACCTCTCACAAGCAGTCCACATAGACGATGAGGTCAACACCAGGACTGCCAAAGCCAGCATTGCATTTAGCAGACTCCGCTCAAATGTCTGGGATAGGAGAGGCATCAAGCATCCACACCATGCTGTGCAAGGCACAACTCCAATGGACTGGCCATGTTGTCCGCATGCTGGAAGAACGCCTACCCAAGAAGGTGTTCTATGGAGAGCTACAGCAAGGCAAGAGATTTCACGGTGGTCAAAAGAAGAAGTACAAGGACACCCTCAAGGCCTCGCTGAAGAACTTTGGCATTGACCCTGACAGCTGGGAGAGTGTCGTTGCTGATTGATCTACTTGGCGCAGTCAAGTCAATGCTGGTGCAGCAGCCTTTGAACAGAAAAGACTGGTGAACGCATCTGAAAAACGTGCTCTGCACAAATCCAGGAACACCAGTTCCGCAACTCTCAGTCAGCAACCTGTACATCCATGTCCCCACTGCAACAGATGCTTCCGGGCCCGGATTGGACTGATCAGCCATCTCCAGATCCACCCCCAGTGAATTTGATGACATTAAATGGTCCTCATCGACACCGATGGACGAACATCATCATCACATATAGGATGAGTACAGTGTCTACAAGCTGAGTAAAAGTTCAAAGTCACTTGCCCTGCCCTGCAAGTAGCTATATGAAAATCCTTAAAACCAGGATGTTTCAACTACTTAAGTGTAAAATATCTCTCATTGAATATTTCATCAGTTCATTCACTGTTCTTATGTGCGATAATTATTAATTTATAAACATGATATAAAACCGTACATATATTTATATTACGGAAATATTAATCAAAACACAACCCACAAATTATCAATTTTTTCTTTCTTTTTGTAAATACTTTGTCAATGCATTGAATACTGTATGCCCCTGAGTTATGGGAAATTAGCTAACATTTAGTTGTACCATATAACTATTACAATACACTTCCTATTATAAGGGAGTTCATGGATCCAGTTTCATTAAGTGGTTGTAAAATTATCTTTCATTTTACTTTCTTATAAGGCAGTATACTCAATGGCTCCCATGGACAGTACCATGTCAAGCAAGATCTGTATTATTATTGTTATTATTTTTATCATTATTATTATTATTGTCAAACAATGTGCAAAATATGTTGGGTTATTATTATTATTATCACACAATGTGCAAAATATTTTGGGAAGATATCTATAGAACTTACATGTTCAAATTCTCCTTCTTTTGCAAACACTTTCTCGATGATAAGGAAGGATAATATTCCAGCTAGCACCCATAATCCAATATTCACATATCCATTTTGGTGGCCATCTGAAAAAAGATGTCAAATATTGTTAAAATTATTCCAGTTAAATGTACCTCAAGTGTAGGGGGACACATTACTGGTATCACACATAGACAAGAATATCCCAGATTTACAGAAAAATGTAACCTCTGGCTGATTTAAATGAAGAACCCCTCACATATCTAATGCAAAGGATCTGTGGAATAAGAGGCATCTCTCGCAAATTCTGCTATTACCTATCATCACTGGAAGTGAATTAAAAAAAAACCTAAGCACATCAGTTTGATAGCAATCCTGACAAAAAGAGCTGCTGCTGACATCCATGCTGCCATCACCAACATAAATAATATACATGTAACATGATCCAAACCAGAAATATGTTCACAGAACTCCTTTGTAAAGCTGAAGTCAAAATGAAAGAAATATAGGACACAGTGATCTTTTTCTTGGTGGAAGGGTTTTGTACTCAATAAATGACATTCACACACAAACCTGTATGATCTGTGACCAAGAGTACATAAAAAAACTATAATTTAATGCAGCATTTATCAAGTCACTTATGCTTGAAATATAGGTCACAGTGATCTTTTTCTTGATGAAGGGGTTTGATGATCCCGCATCCTAATGCAAAACTGACAAATAAAAATGTCACAGTGATATATTGATGCATGCATGGCAGATGGGCATGGATAACACTTTCTCACTTTCCTACTTGTGTATGACAATCTTTTCTCATGCAGAAAGCCCATGGTGAACATCACTATCTTTTACCACATAATGTTGTCTTACATGACATCAAAATAAAGAATTTACTGGTGTGTCACCACTCTTGTGTGCAAACAACTCTTCAATGACATAAGTGGTGTTTCAAAAGAAGCGAGAATGCCACCAGGGGAGCAGTCTGCTTGTTTGTATCATGTCAGTACTTACATGATGTCATGATTTCCACTTTTTGTCATTAATTTAACTGTAGTAATTAACTCATCTGCATTTTAACCTCATTTCTAAGTCTACACCAATTTTTTTGCATAAACCAAAAAATATATACTTTTTCTAAGTGAAACAAAAACTATTTTGTTCTTTAATGGCTTTATCTGTAACTTAGGGATGCCATTATGTTTATATAACCAGCATTTAAGCTTTTAAATAGGAATGTGAGAAAAATAATCCTTTGTTATTGATGAATTAAGATAACAAATTTCACCCTTGTGTTTGATGAAAATGATTTTTTTCTCATTTATTGGTAGAGCTGTTTAACAACAAAATGTAATCACTAAGTTATTGCAAATTTTTTTACAAAGAACTGTGTATACTCTGCTGTAACCCAAGTAATTTGCTTAAAATATACAGACACCTTTGCCGGATAACTATGAAACAAGTGAGGAAAAGAAAGATAAAAAGCTGTCAATGACACACTTTTATCACAAAAAGATCATCACTTTTGCTAAGAAAAATGTTTTCAAATCTGTTAATACATTAACTACACTGATCTTCATTAAATTCTATGCAACTTTACCAATTTTCAAAGTTGAATCTAATAATTATTGTAAAGGACACAAATTATCACTGGGCAGTGCCCTTTTAATTCTCTCCATGTGCTCAAGAGGAACTGAATTAAGACATCTCATTTGTGATACGAGTGCAAAATTTTACCATTCACATTTTCAGAACTTATTTTTAAATGGCACTAATGCAGCTATCATTGTGCTGCTGTGCTGTTAACCCTATACATACATCATCTACTCTGCCAACAATAAATGGTCTTTCAAAGACAGATGGTCTCTCAAAATAGGCCATTATATTATTAACATAATGCATCCATATATTGATAATTTACACATTGTCTCAAGTGATAGGTACTTTTCCAGAAAGAGGTTGTTCAAGTAGCTTTTACTGCATTCAAAACCAAATGCAACACATTAGCAATATAAATTGGCAAGAATATCATGAGAAGATTAGCTGGAATGGCATGTCCAAACTGGCAAGGATGACATGTCCACCTGACATTCTAATGGTATGTCACGAATGTCTAGTTTAAATTAACTTGTACATGTATACTGTATTTACCATATATATTGGGACATGATAAAAAAAAAAAAAAATTTGTCCCAGAACTTATGGTGAAACTTTTTTCACCCAGGTCATATGCCCCAAGACTTAAGAAATTAAATAAATTCGTATTGAATTTGCCCCGCCCCATTGCATGTTTCAATAGAATAGATAAACCAAATGCTTATATGATAATAAAATGAAAGAAACTAACACTGTAATGTTATCATTTATTCCTTTTTTCATCATGAGCACTAAAGAATAAAATATATCCATGAACTCCATATATGTATCGTAGGCTTCCATACTGCAGTGTGTGTCACTTATGTCCAATAATGCACGGCACATTGTTCATTGACATGAACATTGAGAAACAAATCGTGTTTGGTTGTACTTAAAGATTTAAATATGTTATCCAACTGAAAACTGGATCCAACAAAATCACAAACAAGAGGGAAATAATGAACCAATCGCTTGAAGACAACTGCCATTCATGCATGACATGGTGTAAGATGCAAAATAACCAAGACTGAATTATATCCAGGTCAACTATATGAGAGTATCTTGCAAATAAAAATCATCTGAAAATGCATTCACTTGTGTGTAAGTGACAACCTTTTTACTAGCATGGGTTACAAAAAGTATCATTAAAGCAAGTTACTGTTGTGTATACTATTTACTCGCAGACATCAATGCCAGTTTGTATTAATTATAACCACAGATGCCAAGCAAATAGAAGCCCGGGCAGTGAATAAACACAACTGGCATCAAGCAGTAAACTCATGGTTTCAACTGACCAACAGGACAAAGGTTATTTTTATTACAAAAGAAGCTGACCTTGGAAGCCGACTTTGGATTCTTTTAAGTGTGCCATTTTTGTTTTTGAAAGGATATCAATACAAAGGTTATTTTATTAAAAAGCAAGCCAACCTTGGAAGCCAAATTTGGATTCTTTTAAGTGTGCCGATTTTTTATTTTTATTATTATTATCTATTACACAGAGGGCCGAGATAAGGAGGCTAACTTTGGTTCCTTTTCACCAGTATTCGTGGGAATTTTGAAAATAAATAGAAACAATGGAACAATTTTTAAAGTGACACAATATAGTACTTCATGCACAGACATCGACGACCCAGCATCGCCCAGAAGATTTGGAGAAAATAAAATCATTTGATGCATTCGTGAAGGCCAGAATAGAAGAATAAGATTTTGCCAACAATATGATCATTGACATGGATAAAATTCCATTGTACTTTGATCTCTTTCCTGGATGGACTGAAGATAAGATGGGGATTAAAAGTGTGAGAATTAGCATGACTGTTGCAGATTTTAAAAATCTGACTTTTAGTTCTTGCAGTTTCTATTTCAGGAGATGTGTTGCATCTAACGATAATTTTTCATGGCATGAGAAAGCTACAAAAAAATATTCATGCACCAAAAGAATGGATCGTATGTGTGCAGGAGAAGGGTTGTGCTGACCAGATGATGCTGCAGTGGATTAAAGAGTTTTACCTCAAGTACATAGTTTTATGTTTTTTTTAAAATAAGATTTCAGTTAGAGTGTATTCTCCATTATGTTGTTATTTTTGTTGTTGTTATAGGTTTTAGCGCCATTTTCTGCAGAAGATAGGCTATACATGGCGGCCAGTATAAATGGTGGAGGAAGAACCTGGAAAGAACCACTGACCCACGAGAAGCCACTGGCAAGCTTTCTCACATACCCACATTGGCCGAATCCGAGACTCGAACCCACGCAGACAGAGGTGAGATGGCAGTGATCCATAATGGTGAGTGCTTTAGACCACTCAGCCACTCTGGGCTCCTTCTCCATTATGTAATTTTTGAATGATTTAAAAGGTGTCCCACAACTTATGACTCGAAATGACGATGTGTCCCAGAACATTCAGTTTACAATAAAATATGGTAGGTATAGGTACACAAGTCTTGCTTACTGCATGTGCAGTCAGCATGCACACTGCATGCACACCACTAAAGCTATCTCTCAAGTTCACTAAGCTCCAATACAGCTAACACCCAACTTATGAGACAATTGTGTTCCTTAAGAGCAATCACGAACTCCAAATTGCATAACTCAATTTTTGGTTTTACTGCCTTTCATTTATTTTGAAAAATAAGTAATTCAATTAACATTAATACCATTCTTTTTAGCCATTTACAAATCCTGGTTTTTGTTTTTAGAAAAATAATTTCATTGTTTATTAGCCTTCACTAAAATAATTAAATTTAAAAAAATTCATATGAAATCACATGAAATCGGGTTAAGTCAGTGGATACCTGTATTTTATTCTAATAAAAGGTCGTTATGGTTAATCTTGTTTACGTAATATAATTATTACTAAATTCACTCATTTAACATTGTCACAACCACCAGCACACAGTATATGCATTCAGAGAAAACTGTCCTTAAAGACCCATTACGACCATCAGAACAGCCTCATTTCTCTCCAATGTGAGTTAAATAACTTCCCTAGCAAATTTTGGTTTGATTTGTTTTTGTGGGTTTCATGTTAATTCAGTACATGATAGTTATACATGGGAGCTAGTATAAAGAACCACCGACCCATGGAAAGCTACTGGTAAAATGTCTCACATACATGTCAGCCGATCCAAGACTTGAAGCCATGCAGGACCCTAGCAAGTTTTTGGTGAACTAACATTTGGCTACATGTACGAATCCTGATAAAATTAAAATTGTTTTAAATTTTAATGTTATTTATAAAACATTTTAATAATAAAAAAGAAGAAATCATCTGGTTTAAATAGCTGCTAACTACTGTTTGCATTGTTATTAGTAAAGACACATCACCCAGTCACTGTGATATAAATAAAGTTATTATAATGCGATAAAACCACTCACTTGAAAACAGTTCAAAATGGCCTCTATTTACACCTTGGTTCTTTTCCTAGCATGCAAAGGAAAAGGCTAAAGAACATCATGTTCTAATTGCTGTGACCCTCCCCCATGTCAATAAAATGAGTGGACTGTTATTAAAGACCATCACATTATAAAAGATAATTCATCTTTGCATGGAAAATGAGATCTTTGAGGACAATATGGCAGGTGGTCTTTCAAGTCTTGTTTAAATGCATCAAGGTAACTGTGTGTAAAGAAAAATGGATGGATGGAAAAACAGACAGACATACAGATGGATAGAAAGAAAATAGTCAAATGACTTAAATGTTTACTAAACCTCTATCAACATGTTCCCAGGCCTCTGGTAAAAGATGAAGAAAGACGTCCCCCAGCAGTCCTCCCACTGCAAAACTCAAGAGAAGCTTCAACTTGGCAGCTGCAGCTGCAACAAAATTAAATATGAATTACTGTTCAGGCTGCCAAATTTGACCCTCTGAATAACAATGCCACTGGTAAATTCATGAGATTGTTCTTGCAGCAAATCTACTGGCATTCCAACATAAGTGGTGAAGCTGTAAGAGAAAAGTGTGACCTGATATGCACAGCATGCATGTATCTTTATGCTAATGCTATCACATATAAGTACAGAAAGATCTGATTTTTATTACAATTTAATTTTCAGTGAAAAATTCTATACATATATATTCACTAGATGCCTCGGTATGTGATGCAACACACAGAAACTTGCACACTGTGTAGCCAATTATGTCCTGCATTTTTTACAGCAGCTCCTAACATTTGAAACTTAATTTAACTCGATTATTAATATAAAATTACTAATGAACAAAACACTGACAGGAAACAATTTTTATATGCAGCCTCAGCAAGCTATATGAACATTTTTACTGGACAAACTTGTAAATGGCATTCACATATGGTGGTGTTACTGTGGAAGGGTAATTTGTTAAGATCTTAACATGCTTCATGCATATCAATTTAAGGTTGTATAATTCAAAGTTCTGAGGAAGGATTCTGCTGCCTGTTAGTGCTGTATATACTTGCTTACAAGTTCAGTCCAACTGCAAACTGCACAGACCCAGATTATGTGCCAGCAGATCTGGCCCTGGGCAGTTTGTTCAGAGTGATCAGTAAAACAAACAACACACACCTTGATCTGCAGTTACATTATGCTATGGCAGATCAGGATCTTTGTTGTATGCAGTCTGCCTCAACTAATAAGTAAGTATATACAGTAAGTACTAAAGATATGTGTGGCATTCCATAACATCTGAAGTTAGTTTTTACTAACTTTGGTGACTGGGGATGATCTCTCAATGGATATACAGATGGCAGAAAAAAGCAGCATCTTGCTGCCAGATTTAGATAGATAAAGCCAGCTACCAGTGCATATGGAATGCCCTAGATATGCATCCAATCCCAAGACAAATTAAAGAAAGAAACCATGAAGTTCATGCAATGGGTCAGTGACACTATTTGTGATGCCAAAACAATTTTCTATCAATGGCTAACTTAAAGAATGGTGATGGATGCTGGGCATAAAGTGGGGTCTACCAGAGCTCACTTAACAACTGCAAGTTTTATTAAGAAAGGACCAAAGTATATGTTGCTTAGTAATATCAGAGATATAGTGCCAATAAGATCCAAAAAATGTAGCAAGAGAAGACAGTTAAGATCAGTGCCAGTAACCAGTCTGAGTAAAATCTGCATATACTTTAATGAAATGTAAGATTTAATCATGGACTTATTCCACCAATTTAGGATCCATTTGCAACCTTGTTCCCCCCAATATTGAGCACAACAGTTCTGAATTTTCTGATGTCACACTGCTTCATTTATTCATATAACACCTTCATAGCTGCACCAGAAATTGCTTGATTTTTAAACATTTCTCCTCAGTCTATTTATACTTATTGCATGTAGAATTGAGTTCACACTGTCTGCTGAATATTGTTTCTCTCTGAGCTTCCCACTCAAAACAGATGGTTATAATTGTATGTAGGACTGGTACACTCTTTTTATCTTTCATTTCTGACTGCAGCCTGATTTGTTCTACTATTCTCTGGTGCAGAATTGGTATGCTCCCTTAAAGCTCAGGCTGATCTGGGGCATAACTGATACCAGACAATACATGTACTTTAATAATAATAATAATAATAATAATAATAATAATAATAATAATAATAATAATAATAATAATAAAAACTTTATTTAGAGAAGGTAACTCAGTTACAGAACTAATCTACCTTGAGGCCTTCTATCTGTCATGTACAATATATACAGTATATACAACATGATGTGAGGAATCTGGCTTGACACTAAATAATTAAGTGATTTTAAAAGTCAAAGTATCAAGCCTGGAACACATGCACAAGCATCTGTGAATACATAACATAAACATATATAAAATATAAAATATCATCCTGCATTGAAAAATTCAACTGTGAAAATGATGCAAAATTACAGAAAACCAGGTGGTATTTATTGTACTAGAACTGTTCAATTGTCTAAAGATTTCATCCATTGGAGACATTGATTTTGAAAAGACAAAATGCTAGAAGCCTGCCTTATGTCACTGGGAATGTTGTTCCATACCAGTGGACCAGTATACTGAAACTTTTTTTTAAACAATTCCTTCTTTGGCCTTGGTATAATGTAATTTTTGCTTCTTATGGACCTTAAATTTGGAGTACCATCAGCATCTGTTTGGTGAAAGATATTGCTTAGATAGACAGGAATGGCTTTTCTGGATACTTTATACATCAATTTGGCCTTTCTAAGAAATATTCTTTCATGTATTGTTAAAACCTTTATATTATTCATTGCATCCTGGAAATTGTCTATACATTGATCTAGAATTAAATGGTAAGCCCTCTTTTGGAATCTTAAAAGTGTTGTTATGTTTGAATTAGAGGTATTACCCCAAATTACATTACAATACTAATGATATGGCTGAATATAACTTTCATAAAAGATGACCCTATACTGAAGAGAAATGTATGTTTTTATTTTCCTCAGTAGCCAAAGATAAGAATTAACCTTTCTTGAAACGTGTTTAATGTGAATAGACTAAGTAAGATTGTTATCTACGAATACACCAAGAATTTTATCCTGAGAGGTCATATTAATGCTCACATTGTCAAATAGAATCTGGAGTTTGACACTATCTAGCCTTGCTCATTTTTGTTGCGTTGTAACTAGTAGGGCTTTCGTTTTTTCTGTATTTATGATCATACTCTTTTCCTTGCACCATACTCGAAGTCTGTTGAGAGCATCTTGTAAGTTATTTTCAAGTACCGTTTTGGTTTTAACCATCTCAGTGTAGTATCATCTGCATAGAGGTCAGTGGAAGAAACTGAAGTTCCAATCTTAAGAGGTAAGTCGTTGATAAAAAGAATGAATAACAGAGGGTCAAGGTGGTTTGTATGTGTCTGTTTGTGTTAAAATTGCTTTCTATCCAAACTGCTAATTTATTCTCTTTTTTTCCCAATAAGTTTACTTTGATGTTCTGACCTAAAGAATGCAAAATACATCACATATACGACAAATCTTCCTTCTATGATTGCATGCATGCATATTAAGTTTGGTTTGAAAATACATAAAAATGCCATTGTAACTGCAATTTTTGTTATTATTGACTTTCATAACATCTCAGGGATCCTAGAAGCAGAAGCCATGGATGACATTACTCATAGATTGTCACTATATGGGCAACATAACTATTAAGTTCACTGGCATACCAACATCCCAAGCACACACACATCCACACCCAGATGTGGTGGTGGAGACAGGCCCAGTGGGAACCCGAAATTCCCATCAAAAATATTTTTTATTGGGATGGGGTCCAGAATGAAGTTCTTTAAGGGGAGGGGTATTATTTCTTGCAATGCCACTAACGAAGCAATCTGATTAAAATCAGATCTCCACTTGTCTTACATAAAATCTGACAGCGACTGCTTAGGGGTCATGTTCTGGTGACCTATGTTATTACCTTAATTGCTAATTTTACATGCCAATCTGATGAAGTCTTATATCTCAATGTCTGGGAGAATGAGCAGCATTTTTAAGGTGGCAGGGGACAGTTTTGTAAATTGGCCTCTGGCAAATTTCTTAACTTAAGGCTATGGTGTGACTTTTTTTTAGCTATTATTGTGTAATAATTAAAGATATGGACATATTTGTGAATTTGGTCTTTCCAGCTTGTGTTGTTCTTAAAATTAAGGCATGTACACCTAATGTTGTCACTGCACAGTATGTAGCCAGTGAAATACTAACAGTCAGCTAGGAAGCAGAGCTAGCCACTTATAGCGGTAGACACTTGGTTCAAGGCAAGTAGAATATCTCAAAAACTGCCTCAATGACAACTAATTTGCATTGTATCAAGCTATTAGATAAACAATTTTTTCAAAATTATCACCTTGGGAAAGGGCTTGTGTTTGCACTGTGAGCATCACATGTTCTCAAAAATAGCCTTCGGACATGAAAAATGCATGTAAAAATTTGGGGGTGTGGTGCATCAACATTTTATTCTATTTCCACTGACTTCTCAGTCAAGTGAATGATATTCTTATGTTCTGCTTTATTATATCTATCCAAAAGTATGGACCTTTTTGACCTCACTCACGTATTTTATTTTTTGTGAATTTTTATATTTGGCAGGTGTATGCAACATTCATTCAATTTGTGCATAAAAACTGTCCCTTGCACCCTAAAGAGCATAAATGTTTGCCAAATGATTTGATTCACTTTCAGATTTCTTAACTTTGCATTTCCATTGGCTAATTCAAAGGTCACCAAAACATGACCATTAAGCCATCACTGTCACATCTTCATGGAGGAATGTGGAGATCTGATTTTAGTCAGATTGCTAATGAAGGTTCATGAAATTCCACCCAGCTGTGGAATTAGACATATAATCTGATGAACAGATGGTGGGTATCACATTTCCCTTACTTTCAACAAAAGTATTGGATAAATATCAATACATGTAATGAATTTGATGGTACATAACTCCAAGAACTTCAACAGCAAATAATTATTAAACATCTCTGCTCCACCCGAGCCAATCAACAAATTATGTGACAGCAAATCTGAGTTTGCAGTTTATGGTTGGACTCATCTTATAAGTGAGTATATATATATATATATATATATATATATATATATATATACCGGCTAAACCAGGTTGAGGGTAGCCGACGGGTCTCAAACCCTCGGTTAGTTAGGAGCTTACCTATCCTTGCATGCAAAGCCAGCGTCGGCAGACTGGGCGGAAGAGATCAACTGTATGATCCAAGAAGGCAAATCTGCAAACGCTTTGTGGAGAGTGCAGGGCATGACTAGGCACTGAAGACGTCATGGCCATTCAATGCAGCCGAAGTAGTAACCAGCCGTGACGAATCTTCGTACCACTGGGTCCCAACTACCAAGGCCGAGAGAGTGAGGCTGTCTCTGTGCAAAGGCTGTTTCACTTAAATCTCCTTCACGCACAGGTTATGTTGTGCACTCATCATCCAGCATCATCACACTCATCATCACCTACCAAAGTCCTACGGCGATGGGCGACTGGCGAAGCAACAGGTGGAGATGACCACTGAGAGTTGTAGTCAGAGACCTGCACGTAGGCAGCCCTTGGACAAGTGGTCGCTCTGCTCTGTACCCAGAGCAGCGGAATAGTTCGGCAGCATCCAGGGCGACTGAGCAGACCTTTTTAGGACAGCGCTGCTCACCCTGTATAGGGAGGGGCCTAGAAATGGTGGCCTAAAAAAAAGCCTGCCTTTCAAAATCTGGCCAGCTTGCCGCGGCTGGCAAGATCATCCACATCTGCGGTCGAAACCAAGAAAGAAAGAAACTTATTATTGGAGCATGGAACATCCGTACTCTTATGGACAAAAAGAGCGTAGCAAGACCTTACAGGAGAACAGCCCTAATTGCTAAGGAGCTTTCACGCTACAGTATTGACATTGCGGCCTTGAGTGAAACCAGGTTCGCAGAGGAGGGTTCTCTGACGGAGTTTGCAAGTGGCTACATCTTCTTCTGGAAAGGAAAAGCCCAAAACGAAGACAGGATCCACGGAGTCGGCCTGGCTATCAAATCAAGCCTTCTGAAGCAGCTTGCGGACCTGCCTGTTGGTATTAATGACAGGCTAATGAAAATGCGGCTACCTATAAGCCACAAGCGCCACGCAACAATCATCAGTGCCTACGCCCCTACCCTCATGAGCCCAGCGGAAACCATCGAGCAGTTCTATGCGGACCTCAGCTCTGTACTATGCTCAATTCCAGCTGACGACAAAATCATACTACTGGGGGACTTCAACGCCCGTGTTGGCTGTGACTATGGTCGATGGAAAGGTGTACTTGGCAAGCACGGTGTCGGCAAGATGAACAACAAAGGCCTGCTGTTACTCAGCAAATGCGCAGAATTTGACCTCCTTATCACAAACTCAATGTTCAAAATGGCAAACAAACACAAGAACACCTGGATGCACCCCAGATCTCGCCAATGGCACCTAATCGACTATGTAATAGTCCGTCAGCGCGATGCCCAGGATGTCCTCATCACCAAGGCCGTGCAAAGAGCGGAATGTTGGACAGACCACAGACTTGTCCGAACCACCCTAAAACTGCGCATTGCCCCACATCACCCAAGGCGCCCTAAGCATATGCGCACAGCCTTCAACATTGTCAAACTTCAGCAGGCCTCCATCCAGCTTGATTTCCAGAAGAGCCTAGATGAAAAAATGTCTACCAACGGACCTTTACATGGAAATGCCTCCGAGAAATGGAACAAGCTCAGGGACATGATAAGAGAGACAGCTATGGCGACTCTGGGCCCCAAGAAGCGAACTCATCAAGACTGGTTCGACGAGAACAACGATGCCATTGAAGATCTGCTTGCCAGAAAAAATAAAGCATTCATGGACTGGCAGAATGACCCAAACTCCATCCCCAAAAAAGACCGCTTCAAATCCTATCAAGCTGAGGCTCAGAGAGAAATCCGCAAGATGCATGACCAGTGGTGGGAAAGGAAAGCTAATGAAGTGCAACGCTATGCCGACACTAAGAACTCCAAAGAGTTCTACAGGGCCATCAAGTCAATCTTCGGCCATTCAAAGTTTGGTTCTGCCCCCTTGCTTGCTGCAGATGGCAGTACACTAATAAAGGACAAGGCTGGCATTAAGGACAGATGGAAAGAACACTCTAGCCAGCTCCTAAATCTGCCCTCATTGGTTAGCCATTCTGCTCTTGAACAAATACTCCAACAGCCAACACATGACCAACTGAATGTTCCGCCAACGATAGAGGAGTTGAGGACGGCCATTAAACAAATGAACTGTGGCAGGGCACCTGGTAAGGATGGCATCCCAGCGGAGGTGTACAAGGCTCTCAGTGAACAGACTCTAGAGGCATTCCACGATGTGCTAACCAGCATCTGGACGGAAGAGTGGATGCCAGACGACCTCCGCGACGCATCATTTGTAACCATATATAAGAATAAAGGCACGTGCGGACTGCAATAACTATAGAGGCATCTCCCTACTCTCCATAGCTGGCAAAATACTTGCTCGCCTCATTCTCAACAGACTTATCGCATCAGTGTCAGAAGATAACCTACCTGAGTCTCAATGTGGTTTTCGCCCAGACCGTAGCACTGCTGACATGATCTTCGCAGTAAGACAAGTCCAAGAGAAGTGCCTTGAGCAGAACATGAATCTGTATGCCGTCTTCATGGACCTGACGAAGGCATTCAACACAGTCAACAGAGACGCACTGTGGGTAATACTCAAAAGCTCGATTGTCCTCAGAAGTTTACCAACCTCATCTGGCTTTTCCATGATGACATGACTGGAGAGATTCTCTCAGACAGTGAACCCTCTGAGAAATTCACCATATCTAAGGGTGTACTCGCTCCGTTGCTCTTCAACATCTTCTTCACGCAGGTACTGCTTTACGCCATCCGTGACCTTGACCTTGGTATCTACATTAGATATCGCCTGGATGGATCAGTGTTTGATCTCAGACGCCTAGCTGCTAAAACCAAGACGCTTGAAAGACTCATCACTGAAGCACTGTTTGCAGATGACTGTGCCCTCATGGCCCATGAAGAGATTCACCTACAGACAATTGTGGACAAGTTCTCTGAAGCCTCCAATCTGTTCGGACTCACAATTAGCCTAGGAAAGACAGAAGTCCTCTTCCAGCCTGCCCCAAACACTGTCCCTTCACAACCCTGCATCACCATCGGCGACACGCAGCTGAAGAATGTGGACAGCTTCAAATACCTAGGCAGCACAATATCCAATGATGGCTCCCTGGACAAAGAGATCACTGTGAGGATCCAAAAAGCCAGCCAAGCACTCGGACGACTTCAAACCAAGGTCTTGCAGCACAAGGATATACACTTGTCAATAAAGTTGAAGGTGTACAATGCAGTTGTCCTGACGTCTCTCTTGTATGGCTGTGAAACGTGGACTGTATACTGAAGGCACATCAGTCAGTTGGAACAATTCCACCAGCGCTCCCTGAGAGCCATCATGAAGATCAAGTGGCAGGACTGAATCCCCAATCAGGAAGTTTTTGATAGAGCAAACACAACAAGCATCGAAGCCAAACTGATCCAGGCCCAGTTTCATTGGACTGGCCATGTCATCCGCATGGATCAAAACAGAATCCTAAAGCAACTGTTATTTGGCGAGCTAGTCCAAGGCAACCGAAACCAAGGCCGCCCTCACAAGAGGTACAAAGACAACCTCAAGACACACATCAAATGGGCAGACCTTCAACCCCATCAGCTCGAGCTCGCTGCCTCAGACAGAAGTCACTGGGGAGCCCTGACCAGAAAAGCCAGTTCCACCTTCGAGGCTGACCGCTGCCAGCGTCTTGCTGCAGCCCGTGAGAGACATCACAGAGCTGCGTCTCAGCCACCCCCAAGTACCGGTGTCCCATGCCCCACCTGCAACCACCTGTGTTCATTGGAATTTGGACTCCGGAGCCACATACACGTCCATCGTTGATGAGACTGCACAACATGTCTTCCTTGGCCTCCGAGAGACTACCAAGAGATATATGCAGATAGCTACTTCTTTCTTAGATCCACATCATAAATCAAACCCTCCCCCAATCTGATTCTTATCTAACAATCCATATCTATATTTATCATCTCTGATTAGGCCTACAATCTGCACTTGTAAATAAATGTCTACGCAGCAATAGGATTAGAGATGCTGTAGTCTCAGCAACTGAGCTACAGTTAGGGGATTCATTCTAGCGATGGGAATCCCTGGCAACACATTCCATTAATTATTGATCTAAAATAATAAATACTGGAGTCTGCTGTTTGTCACATATTATTGAGCATGGTCTTTATGCCTTTATCCATATGAATAATTGATCTTTTGCTGACTCCAGCCCTAACTAGTAGTGAAGCAATACAATGCACTTTGGAAATTCTGGAAAATTCCAACTGACACACATGCAAGACTTCAGTGACCTCCTGGTGCTACCAAAATACACAAACAAGTATACATGGCATGTCAGACACCTGGCTGTATAATTGCCAGCTAAGATAATATATGTCCATATGAATCAGCAATTATCTGGACTACACAAAGTGATAGATATTGAAGACACATTGAAGTATCATGACCAGCTATGACAGTCACACAAACCTGTCTCAAATTGTGAGTACATGTATATTCATTCAATGATACTCCTTTTTTTATTTAAACTTTTCATATATTACATATCTTACTATACATTTATAACATAAATGATGGCTTGTTTAATAAATACTACATGGCCACAAATGGAGAAGACCAATCATGCTTTCAAACAAATTATTGCCTTACTATCATGCTTTACGTCACGGTAATGCTAGTACATGTACATGCAGGACATTTAGTGAAAAGGCAATAGGTGTAAAGTGCCTAACCAAGTACACATCAGGTAGCCAACCCAAGCTGATGTGACTGTAGTATTCCAACCCACAGCTTCTGGTCACAAATCCAGCATGTGTACTACTGTGCCACCATGGCACCTTCCTCCATTAGTCATCTCTTCCAACATGCATTATTCATTTTATTCAATAAATAAAGTAATTATTTCTGTAATCAACACTAATGTCTGGTGTCTCTACCCCCCCTTCAAGACTTCCAATTGACTAGTCATGTGCATCTTCACTAGCCAAGGTTCCACAGCTGTATCTACACCATTGCGGATCAATCTGAGTGTGTGTGATTTGGATTTTCAAAGCAGCTTTAACAATTTTTCAGCCATATCTCTACAATGTCTGCAGTGTGGCAGTTAATAGCGAAGTCTAGCACTGGGGCATCATGCCACAGACAATTAGCATCATGTCCCACCCAGTCACATTATTCTGACACTAGGCCAACCAGTCCTAACACTAACCTCTTAATGCTGAGCTCCTAGCGAAGCAGTTGCTAGTACAATTTTTATAAGTCTTTGGTATGACTCAGCTGGGGTTCGAACCCATGACCTCCAGCATCCAATGCGGACACTCTAACCACCAGACCAACGGAGCAGTACGGATCAATTTGATATTTCAGTGCTTTGCTCAAGTGACATCTATTGGATTTAATGAGTTGCCTCCCTTAGTATGTCATGCCAACTAACCAACAGAATAATGTGTAAAAGCAGTGCACTGTACAAAATACGGTCGCATCATTTACTTTTGTGGGGCTCAATTTCACGATTAATTTGAGAAAAAAAAAATGAAAAAAAATTAGCATTTTTGCAGGTACTTAAATTCCTGGTTTTGCCTGTCAAATTTTGCCTATTAGTAGGTATTTAATTTTGTGGTTTAACCTCTATCAAAACCCAAAATAAAGAATACAAAAGAATAAAACTATGCTCATCCAAAAGGTGGTCACATAAGTGTTTAAAACAATATTACCACATATATGAGCATAAAGCAACGACATGACCAGTTCAATATTTATAATGTGTTTTCATCCGAGTAATTAACATCAGTGGAAGAATACAACTATATCCAAAAGCATAAATAAAACACCTGTTGAGATCAATCACTTGTACCGTAGTTTCTAGTTTCGTAGTTTCGTCCAAGTGTTAAACATCAAAGGAAACCAATACCATTAAAGTGTGAAGATACTAACTACATTAAAAGACAGTACAAGCACTCCTTTGTGCGTGCCAGCTTCATGTGCAGATCAACTTCAATCACTAGACTTAACAGTAAATAAAGAGTACAAAGAAGAATTAAAATCATGCTTTTGAAAACTGGTAACTTAATAGGTCATGCAGGCCATCACAAAAAAGATGTTACTGGTAATGATCAGTGCACTGTATAAGTGAACCTTGCAACCTCATTAATCAAGTCAATTCATGCTGAATGGAAAATTGTTGCTCAAGCAAGGAGTGAAAGATTAGACATAAGTTTTAGTGGTTTTTGAGAAAGCTGATGTGTTTAATTTGAGATCATTTACCTGATAAGAACTTGTGTGTACAATGAGATTTGATCCACATATGTTGATACAGTGGCTTTGTCCTAAAATACAACAAGCCTGAGCTTTAATACTCCACTGTAATTAGCGTATATACATAGTACTTCATTAATAATAGTGCTTCAAGCAATAGTTGTAGTATTTTATAGGCTTTTTGTTCTTCTGAATTCAAAATGAATGTATAAAATGAGATATGCTTTCATGAGGATTCAAATATTTTATTAGCTTTCAGCAGTATTAAATTTAATTTTCATATACTAGTACTTTTTATTATTCTTTCTATCATTTTCAGTAATTATGGTGTTTGAATATCTTTGTGCTTTTTCTTGTTTCTCTTTCCTCACTTACATCACATATCAATATTAGTGAATGGAAATTGAAGCTACCAGATACCTTACAGCTGAGTATGCCACTGGAACAATATACAACATTTTATAATTATTTTTGCAAAGTGTCATAATGAAGAAAAATATGTACAAGCTAATATCTAATTACCAGACTATAGTACTGACGTTGATTTATCAGATACTGTTCATATCTATGAATGAAACACAGTATGAAAATGAGGGTGGGGTGGGGGTGGGTCATCATCACATGTGGCTAATATTTTGTTGGGTTTTTAATTCATGGTTCAAGCAACAATGAAAACCACAAAAATTAGTTTGCCATGAAAATTTCCAATATTTCAGTATTATGTGAAATCATGATTTGACTGCAGTTTTCTGACAACTGTGCACGACTGTTTGTTTCATTACTTACTAATACAAATGAAACTTGAAATTCTTGGTAAAGCACCTTATCAGTAATCTCTACATCACATGTTGTACCAACTCACTCACCCCAATGGTATGAATCAAACGTTGTAACTATTATGCACATATAACAAGCACCCTCAATCATATTATACACAAGTTTCAATCTCTATGTCATAGAATTAGTTTCACAATGTTGTTGACAGTAACAACAACAGATGTTACAACAGTTTTGATTAGATCAGTGCCACTGCAGCCAATGAAATTCTGAGACTGATGCACAGAAATACCGGATCAATCCACCAAGGTGGAGATAGGTTAACATATATTGGAACAATGGCTAGCAAAAATAAGTCACGTGAGAACATTATATAGTTCTTTAGTACTCTTAATCTGCACATTTATAAATTAACAGCAGATTCACGTCCTGCACCTGCAAGGTAGATTCCTACCCAGTACCTACATTGTAAGTGCAGATACATGTCCAGTACCTTCAGAGTAGATTCCTACCCAGTACCTACAATGTAGATTCATGTCCAGTACCTACAGTGTGGATTCCTACCCAGTACCTACAGTGTAGATTCATGCCCAGTACCTACTGTGTAGATTCTTGCCCAGTACCTACATTATAAGTGTAGATACATGTCCAGTATCTACACTGTAGATTCCAAACCAGTACCTACAGTGTAGATTATTGTCCAGTACCTACAGCATAGATTCTTGCCCAGTACCTACAGAGTAGATTCTTGTCCAGTACTTACTATGTAGATTCTTGCCCAGTACCAACAGTATACATTCCTGTACAGTAACTACACAGTAGATTCATGTCCAGTACCTAGTATTGATTCCTGCCCTGTACCTACAGTTTAGATTCTTGCCCAGTACCTACAGTGTCGATTTTTGTCCAGTGCTTACAGTGTAGATTCCTGCCCAGTACCTACAATGTAGATTCTTGTCCAGTACCTAGTGTAGATTCTTGTCCAGTACCTACAGTGTAGATTCTTGTTCAGTACCTACAGTGTATTTTTCTGCTCAGTACCTATAGTGTAGATTCCTGGACACTTCCTTTTATAGATCATAAGCATGCTCAATGATTGAATCACGGTGATCCCATATTATATGGAGTACATCTGTTTTGAAGCCAGTTAGAAATCAACAAAAAAAATGTTAATATCTTATACGTTGTTTAAGAAGCCAAGCAACATATTTATTATATACATATATTTGCATGTAGCAACATGAAAGCATAAGGATGGGCATTATTACATAATCAATGCATTTTGTTGAAGTCTACTTGGAAAAATAAAATGTTCCTGAATCTTGTATCATCACCTTTACCAGACCATAGGCAATTACTCAAGAAAAACAACAGCAGATTTAACCATGGAGTCATAAAACAAAACTCATGCATACTAATAGACCAGTTTCACAATACCTGAAAACAACACTCTTGGGTTATCTCGCAAAATATCAAAATTCCAAAAATGCCGTGCTCACTGATGGGAAAATTGCAAACAATCAAAATGTCAGAAACATGAGAAATATTCGATTATAATCTAGAGGATTTACAGTGTTTAACCATCCAACAATTAAAAGACAACTTAAATCTGATTAGTGTCAGTGGATAAAAGACCATGCTAGTATCGCATACCTACATCCTAATTTGCAAGAAAAAGTACACCTCACAGTTAAAAAGAAAATAGAAAAATATTCTTTCAAAATAAAAAAACAATGTTATTTTAAATCAAAATATCAAAACTATAGAATAATGTTATCTTACTTAAATTACCAAACTATAGAATAATGTTATCTTATTTAAATCACCAAACTACTGAATAATGTAAATTAAAATACCAAATCAATAGAATAATGTTATTTTAAATTAAAATTGTTTAGATAATTGTCAGACTTAGATCCAGGATTCTGAACATCGGTTTATACAGTATAGACATTTTCAGGGTTTGAAATTAACATCACCTAGTCCATTAGGCAGACTACTAGATTTTACTAACGACTAAGATTTGTATTAGTCTAACTGAACTAAAGGAAATTTTATTATAAATTAAAGTTCAACAGAAAGGGTGTGGTGGGGGGGAGCTACTGTCTTCTGAGTCTACAAGGATAGTGATTGCTTTTTCACTGATTTTAGTTACAGTTTATTTAAACTACATACCTCAGAAGAATTTGTGATACCTAAACTGTGAATACCTCTAAATGATGCTTTACAAATATAATTAAAACTTGAAAAGAACTTAACTTAAATTGGTTTGGTGCAAAAGAAGATAAAATACATTCTAAAACAAACTCTAAGTAAAAAACCAATTTCTATGCGATTTTACTATAAAACCAATTACCATGAGATATTTTTCAATTACTTGGGTGTTTAAGTTATTTTTTTATAAACATATTGGGGAATAGCATGGGTGCCCACATATAGGGGCAGTTGCCACTGCTCCCTGGATTTCACCTCAAAACATGTTTTGGTTAACATCATAAAACTTAATAGTTTACCACTATGTGTGTGCCCCCCCCCCCCAAATAATTCTGTGGGCACCCCTGCAGAAATAGTATTATTATTATTATTATTATTATTATTATTATAGAGCTACATATTCTGAATGCTCATATTTTTTATCAACACTATAAGTACATGCACATGATGTCATGATATTATTCCGACTTTTCAACGCTGATCTCTATTTTGAAGTCAATATAAAAGTCAATATAAAAAACATTCAACCAGCAGTGGTAGCCTGCTTTGATTTTAAGTAACTGATACCAGTAACAGCAACTCCTCTGAAATGCTTATTGTGAAAAGGGTCCATTGGTACATGTAGTAGTATAAGTAATTTGAGGTTTCTATTTCAGAGACCCCCCTACCCCCCAAAACGTTATACATTAGCATTTTTGTCAGCAGCCTTTTTTAGCTTAAAATGATGACTTTCATATTTCTGACAAAAATATGTTTTGTTGGGGTATGGGTGTCTCTGAGATAGAAACAACTCAATTACTTATACTACTATTACACTCTAGAAATTATTTTTATAGTTTTAGACAAAATTTATATTAAACAATAAAATATTATATATAATGTCCTTCTGTTATCCAACCCGACATGTTGGATTTGATCTGACAAACAGATTTTGTAAGAGATTTAATTCCATCAAATCAGCCTCAGGTTATACTGGTATAAAACCTAAAATAATAAGAGATTGTATTAAAAAAGTTGGATATCATATATTGCCAAAATATGGATCAGTTTGGTTATTTGCGGCTGAAAATGATGTGAGAATAGCGGGTTGGGCAGATGATGTGATGACATTTATTGATAATATGGTTGATATTTTATTTGATAACGATATTTCTAAACTAAAAGACAAAAAATAAACAGCAGAATGACATTCGGTCTACCATTCCACGAGTTCTGTCAAATAAACCTAATGAGGTTATAAGAGTCTCTTTCAGACATACCCCCCGGCGAATTTTTAAATATATGAGACGAAACTTTAGAAACTCAGAGGGCAGTCTATTTTATATGTAAGCCTTTTTTTGTGGCTAACTGGACTCTTCATTTTTGTTAGGACATTAGCCCCAGCGAATTCCTAAATATTCGAAACCGAAACTTTAGAAACTCAGAGGGCTGTCTATTTAAAAGTCTTTGTTGTGACCAGGAACCTAATGAGGTTTATTTTTAGTCTAGCTATGGTTTTTTTGGAATGGCCCTTGTGTGAGGTACCCCTTTAGCGAAGTCACAAGGTCGCGACCTCACATCATCCCGCTGTTTATTTTTAGACGGCACAGACGGCACAAACACATAACATAAACTTATCCTAACTTATCCTAGCGGGGGGCCTTATCTACGTCCAACAAATTTCGCACACTCTCCCACCATGGCGACACCTGGGAGTGCAAAAAACACACCCACCACGTGTTTACATGGTGGGAGAGTGTATTTTGTTTGTTGAATTTCGAGGAACTGCTCTGGGACCCCCAACCTTTCCTAAAATTTCGAGGGGCAAATCCAGAGCCCTACCCAACGATTTCGTCCGTGAAGGGAACCGAACTCAGGGCGACAGTATCAGAATCCAGCATTCTTAACACTGAGCTATGAAATTCAGTTATATATATATATGTTAAAAAAGTTATTATATAGTTACCTAATACTACACAGGCTATTACAATATACAGAATAAAAAAATCATAATTATTATAAACTACAGTGTGGATTTCTGAATAAAATAATATTTATTGTAAAATATTTCAATTTCCAAATACATTGGAGAGGTCTATACAATGTGTATAAAATCAGCATTTCTGTCAGTTAAAAGTCTGTGTTTCATCAGCTGTTGCTAGGAGATAGTAAGAAAAATCAATAAGTTTTATTATTCATATGCTGCACATGCTATCTAAAAATAACTTGCTGTGTGAAGTTAAAACTCATGTGCTTTATAGTCACAATTACAGTTTTTTGAATTTTATGCCTGTCTGTTTGTATGTTAGTTAGAATATTTATAGTCACAATTACAGTTTTTTGAATTTTGTGTCTGTCTGTTTGTCTGTGCAAGTTCTCTTCTGGAGTTAAATGCATTTTAGAGAGTTTGAAATGCTTTTTAATAAAAAACCAACGTTAGTCTTATGTAAGTTCACATAACATAGCAGACAACTGCTTGTTCGTAAGCTATGCTTAACGGAGTTGTCTCGCTTGATCAACTAATACCTTGCTTAACGGAGTTGTCTAACTTAATCAACTAATACCTATGCTTGATCAAAATGCAGTGAATTAAGCAAAAATTTGAGATAAAAAGACTAAAACTCACTGATTATAAGTTTTATAGCCAAAAAATAAACCAAATTTTTTCAATGTAAAATCTAAATCACATGTTATGTTAGATAACTTACAAAGATTTTAAACTAAGCTGGAACAGTATTATCTTTCTTTTAAAAAAGGTTATATTTCTTGACCAACACATAATATTTCCACACTCGCTATCAAGTAATATATGCTATCATGATTATATAACGAGAATTTAACTCTACCAGATACTTTACGATGAGATTTGAATAATTCTTTCATCGCTATCTTACTGAGAAGATACTTACTACCTTTTGCAAAAACCTTTGACCTGTCCAAGTCTATACTAATTTTGGTATACCGATTTTGGCTGATTGGATTATGTAAATTATCATATTTCAATGCAAGCTCGTCTCGTAAACTTTCGGGATAACTAAAGTATTTGCTGTCATCTGATCTAATAAGGGAGAGTTTGATTCTGTCAAGTTTACTAAAACAAATACCTGAAATTTCATCATTAAATTCAAATGATAATTGTTGGTTATTGACCATTATTTTTTTATTTTGCTATTAACTCCATCTGCTAATGTTAAATTTTCAAACATTATTTCTAATGTTTAGACAAAATTAATTGTATAATGTCCAATCGCTAGAGTCTTAATTCCATTGCTGCAATATCTTTTATCATTGAAATTAGTTAATCCACATTTTATTATTTTATTTGTGGTAACATTATGCTTGTGTGATCTAAGCATGCACATGGTAGAGAAATGTGGAGCAGAAGTTTTAAGGACATTTATATATTCACTATGTTTAATTTCATTTTTTACAACATTTTTCTTAATACCTTTTAACTTTTTAATTTCATCATTTTTAATTTGTCTTTGTTCGAGCATTTCTTTAGTCATGTTACTTATATCAATTTTGATAGAGTATATTTTGCTTCTTAATCCAACAAATTCGATAACTGGAATAAACATAAACTCATCTTTCATTTTTCCAATAACTTTCTTATTTGAATTATCTTGAAATCCACTACACGCTGGATAATCTGATAAATCGAACAGACTTTTATTATTGTAAATATCCTCATAAACATCTTCACATTTTATATTATAAACTAGCGAGTCTGTATCAGTAAATAGCAACTCCGAATTTGGCCATTGCTTTTTGGTAAAATTGTAGTGAAAATTATACATCAGCCACTTCAATATATCAAGTACAGCTGCACCAACATAAATCGGTTTATTTAACCTTAAATTTGTCTTTCGTCGTTGTATTGCAACAAGATATTCCTTAAATATTTTCATACTAACAAAACCATCATCGTTAACTAATTTATTTCTGAGACTAATATCATTGACAATTTCTATAGAAACCCTCCTCCGAATGTTTTCCATCGTCTTACTGAACACCGAGTTGTTCATTAACTTGAAAAAGTTTTTCTCAAAGTCGGTCTTAGCCACAGCACGACGTTTCGTATTTAGATCAATATAATTTGCCATCCACTTCGACTGATTAAACTTTAGCACGCGATGGACCTTTCTCAGAATTAGCCCAGCATCTACTGCTTGTTTTAAATTTTTGTAATGCATAACGTAATTTCTTTTATCTAACAAATTTGGAACTAACTTATTAACAATCGAATTTTTTGCTGTTGTCGTTGCTCGTTGTTCAGGCGATAGTAAACTATAATTAATCATCATTGACTCTGCGCAAAACGGATAATCATTATGTAGATCATGTAGCGAACTAGGATAATCTAGGTCAACTTCAACAAAATGAGATATCGGAAAAATCTATATTAATGTTTCTAGGTAAATCTTTTTCAGTTTCTTTAAGAAATTGATCTGGAGTTATCCAATGAAATCCACCATGTGGTATTGGCTCTGACATGGCCCAGCCATACAAATTCACACAATCTAGATAAATAATATAACTCGACGGGAGATTTTTATCGTAATTTTTCAGATATTTGTTATTAGCGGCTGCATATTTCTTTGTTATGACGCTAATTCCGCCTCTGATACCTTTTTCAATAAAGTTAAACATATCGACATCTGTCAGGAGATCTAGTTCTATTTTGTTTGTTTTTAGTAGAGCGTCCCAAGACAGCCCTGGAGTGGAATAATACCAACAGGGATCTAATCCATAATTTGTATGACTAACCTGACGAAAACTCTCAAAAACATCTGCTAGCAATAATACATCTGTTTTCAAATATAGATCGTGATAATCACCAAATGTTTTACAACCAAATTTATTCGAGATATCTTGTGCATATTTACATTCATCATCTGTGATATTTTCGTTTTTGAGTTGCGAGTAAAATTTATCTTTGTCAGGCAGAGAAGTTTCATTAAATCTGCTCCAATCGTCGAGATACTCGTACGGAAAGATACCTTTTTTGTCAAATCGATATAATTTTCACTGAAGCAACTTTTTAGGTTAGCGAAATTACTGCAACCTTTTACAAGCTCATCTAATGATGCTGCCATAAATTGCAGGCTGTCAATAAAGCGTAATTTGCCGAGCGTGACTGACATATACTTTTCAAAATTATTTGGAATACATTTTATTACGTTATTTAATTTTAGTTTAGCTTTAATATTTTCATCACCAAAAGCTTCTACAATGATATGACTGTCGTAGCCACGAAAGTTATGTAAAACTACGGGAATAAAATCTGGAGCATGAAATTTTAAATTGCAACTGTTATGAGCTGCCCCACGATATTGGCCGGTCAAATGACAATGATCTCGCACCTTGGAATCGTCAAGTAACTTTTCACAAATATAACAATCAACTGCTTTATCGAAATCGAGTTGTTGTTTAGACATTATTTTCATCGGAGCTGTTTTAAGTAATCTGTTAGAAATTTTATTAACTTTGTCTATTAAATTTTTTAGTAACCACACGGCTGGATTTTCACCTCTATATAACTTTATCGGAGATGAAAATTTATCGCTGGCGCAACAAACTACTTTATAAGCTACTCCACAAGGAATATGCTGTTGTATTTTTCTAGTACTGGATTTTTTCAGATTATTTTCAGCTCCAGCCACGGGAACGAGTAGACACTCAAAATCAGCATAAATAACAAAAGGAATATTTAGTTTATGATTATAATTTTTAAATTTTAATATTTTTTCTTTTTCGCTAGGCATAGTTATTCTTTGAACATTAACGCAGTATTTGAGATGCTCCTGTAGTCTTCCATCGCTAGAAAAGCCGTGCAAACATCTATAGCAGAAATATTTTTTATTTTTATTTTTACTGTACTGTCTGCCAACTAATCCGTTAAAGTTTTTTATCCAACAGTAATGTCCGTGATAAAATAATAAATTTATTGTCAACTGTGTAGTATTTTCTGAGATACATCTTGGGTAAACATTTTCTTTCTCATCTAATCCAAAAACATTTACTGAGATATTGTTTTGTTTTTCAAACTTTGGTATATGATTTTCTGCTACTGGAAAAGTTATTCCTGAAAAATTTAGTTCGTCCTAATGTGGAAAATACTTGTTAACGCGATCAGCATTTTGTTCTTTTGGAAACATTGCAGAAAGAATAGACCACTGAAAACATCTGTTATCATTGTTTCTTACATTTATACAGCATTTTTTGTTTTTAATTTTTTGAGGGAGATTGACATAGCCAGCGCTATTAGCGCCGCTGCTGCGAAGTACGTTATATTTTGCTGTGTGAAATAAAACTTCTTTATTATTTCGAATTTCCAACTTGATCCTGACAAAGTAAATTCTTCTAATTTTTTGTTTATTTCTTGATGTATTTCATCGGCGACCACGGCAATGTTTGTTCCAGTTAATATTTTTCTCGATTTTGCTGTTAAATATGGTTCCGAAATTTCGCTGTCAAAACTTTTTGTTTCAAAAAGTACATCCTCGACTGCATGTAACTTTGATAAAATCATATGATATTGGACTATAAGTTTGTTACTTTTATGAGCCGCAAGTTCTCCTGATATGACAGGTTGTAAAAGATGAAATAAATTTGTAGAGCTAAAATTTGCTAAGACATTTTGGTCATCAAGTTTATAACTATTGTCATAACCTGAAAAGGCTGAAACAATTTTTTCTGATTTGATAATGCTCTTTTTAGCAATATCTCGCAATTTTAACATTATATATACAGTAATATTTTATATTTAATTGAATTTTTTCTAATTAGAGATGTGAAAAACCTTATAGTATAATGACAGAAATTTTGAGATATCTGCCACTGACAGCGGAAGAGCAAGAAACTTATCATGTACACCATAAATACAACCTATATGCTGCAAATGCACTTGGTTCTGTTATCAACATAGCATCTAAAAAAACTATTGGCATACCAACGCCTGCTGGTATGTTAATTTCAGTAAAAGGTGATGATACAGAAAGAATTGAAATGTTTAGAAAAGATTTTATTTATACTTTGTTTTGCAGCGATATTCCAGAAGGGCAACGAGTATATAGAGCAAATGGCACAGTTGTTGATGATAATATTGAAAATTTAGGATTAGAAAATGAATTTCAACCTCATCCAAGATTTGATCTATATGAGGCAAATGATAAGGGAATTATTCGACATATAAGAACAAAAAAAGTTATTGGAAAGTTGAATAACAATAATTATTTACATATCATGGTACGTGGAGCAAAAACAGATTTTGTTCATTATCTGTCACATCGTTTTGTGTTTGAACCTTTTAATGGCGGTATTCCTAATAATTTAGTTCTCGACCATATAAATAAAAATAAAACAGATAATCGTTTGGAAAACCTAGATTTAGTTACGTCAAAAGAAAACACAAGACGTGGAACTGGTGGTAGTAATAATTTTAAAAATCCAACCAAACAAATAATTTCAATAAATATTGAAACTGGAGAAGAAATGAAATTTAAATCAGTTTACTCTGCAACAAAATATCATAAAATCAATTCAAGTGTAGTAAGAGGAGTAGCTGACGGTGAAAGAAAATCAGCAACGTCAATGTTGACATTTGATAGATTTAGTTTTAGATACGATAACTAATAATATTTTCTATATCATTCCGAGAAAGACAGTTATGACTAAATTCCATGACATCATCGCGATTAAATCGTAATGTCATTATTTTATTTGTATCAAGTTTCATTTTGTCAGCTGCTGTTAATAAAAATTTGTCCGAATCACCTAATGTTATCATAACATCAACAAAATAAAAATTATGTCCCAATAAACAAGCTCGAATTGCCTCAGATAATTCTTTGCTATTTAATATATTAACTCGCCGATGATATTTTATTTCTCCGAACATCTTATTATTCATTAATTAGATAAAAGATTATTATAATAATGAGCTTGATTGAGAGACTGGCTGAGCTATATTCGGGAGATTTTGTTTCAGTTTCTAATGTTACATCAGAAAATATTATTAGTGATAGATTTGCTGATTATACTGAAAAGATATTTTGTATAACTATGACGATGAAGAAGATGATGTTGTTGTTAGTAAAAAAAAATTAAGCAGACCAACAACTGGGCGATATGATGTTAAGTACCATATTGCTAAAAAAATAATAAAATTTAATTTTACTATCTCAGAGCATCAAATATTTTGGCAACTTATAAAGCCTTTTGTAAACGTAAAAATACATGGACAACAAAGAAATATAAAATACGATTTTATTTTTGTTATAATATTTAATTTAATGCCAGTTGATGATGCGAGAAAATCACATTTAATTTCTGTATGCAAACCAGTAAAATGTAAGTCAGTACTAATAAAATATGAGGAAATTTGTAATAATATTATTCTGTCGATGAAATCGCAGTCGATGAAATCGACCTAGTTGGTACCCAACTATTAAATTTATCGCTATATCCACGCCATTTGACTAAACATTTGTTACCACGCTTTTTAATAACTTTATCAAAAACAAATACATCTTGTTCTGTTTTCTGAAGTTCTTGCTCGTAAAAACTGCCAGTTATAGGCTCACCTAATAAATCTTTCAGCAAGTATGTAACTGGTATTGTTAAAAGTGCTTTATCAACAACAAATACTTCTTCGCTCCAGTTATGAGTATAATCTTTTTCAAATTTTTTTTTGTGTCAGCGAAATTCTAACTTTATCGCCAACTTTAAATTTGTGTCGTCGGTACATGTTTTCGTTTGCTAGTATTGGATTTGAAATCGCGTCATTTGGCGACATTTTGATGGATCTGTGTTTTGTGTTATTATATTCGTCAAAAATTTTCTGTAAATGGTGAATATATTTATTCGCGTTTTTAGCTGTTAAATATTTATGGATTTTTTCGTTTAGTGTGCGATTAAATCGCTCGACGATGACGCTTTTTCCCTCGTTTCCTGTAACATATTTTTTTAATGTTATTTTGCTCTAAAAACTTCTCGAACTTTTTATTAAAAAACTCCGCTCCATGATCAGTCCAGATTCTGTTTGCTTTTCTTTCTGTGTTAACAATAATTTGTTTTAGCGCATCAGTCATCGATTTCCCTGTTTTATCCGAAACTGGTATACTAAACGCGTATTTGCTAAAAACATCTACAACATTAAAAAGATATCTTTTTGGAGCGCCATCAGCGCCAATGTTAAATTGAGCTAGATTTGACATATCAACTAAATATATCGCCTAGATATCATCAACGGCATTTGCGACAACTTTACGTCGCGGAAACTTTTTTTTTTTAGGTCTGTGTAGCTCTACGGCAAGATCATCATATAATTCTTTACCTAGTCCTAATTTATATTTTGCTCCAATAAAACCCTGGACCAGCCTTCGGTCAATACGTTCTCGTATATTTACAGGTTTCATTTCATGAAGTTCGTCTAACATTACTTTATCGCAGCTGTGTTTATTTTGATCGCTGTCTGGAAGTTCAATATCTCTATAGCAGATATCATGACGCATTGTTATTGCGTCAACTTGATTGTAAGGCTCTTGTCCTGGCAGCGGATTATCGTTTTCGTCAAGTTGTTCATCAAGAGGATTCCATGGACCTGTATATTTATGGCCTGGCAATGTCCAACCGCCTTTTGGTCTCGGCAATTTGCCAATTAATTTATGTATATCTATACCTGTTCCAATTATTTCTCTGTTTTTGCATTTCTGGCAATATGTAACAATTTTATTTTGCTCGAGACATAAATCTCTATCGCAATCGCAGCCGCATGTCATTATTTATTTTGTAACTGACAAATTTTTCAGAAAATAATAGTTTTATTGTAATCTGAAAAGAATTAAATTTTTTATCAAGTTCTGACGTTTTTTTCGACTATTTTACCTGTTTTTTTTTAGCGATTTTTTGGTCAAATTTCTCGTTTTTACAGGTCAAAACCCCAGCATTTTTCAACATAAATTTTTTCAGTTTTTGATATTTTTCCTTTTTTTGTCTGATTTTTCTTATTTTCTCGTTGATATGTTGTTGCTTTTTGTTTGATTTTGCTCGTTTTTATATGGAAAAGATAAAAAAATGATAAAATTTATATTGAAAAATGATGGGGGTTTGACCCTCAAAAAAATAAGAAATATTACTGAGTTTTTTAAAACTATTTTCCCCAAAACACAATTATTGATTTTTTCAGTCGTCTACTAAAATAATCTCCCTTACAACATCAGGAGGGTAACCCGCTCCTCTTGTTTTTGGCAAAAACATACTTTTTTTCTTCCGCAGATTGCGCAAATACTTTTAAGCATTATTCTACTATTTTTTGTTTTTTCTGTTTTTTCGTCCTTATTTTCTGTTTTAGTTTTACACTTGAGACAATATGTTGACACTGTTATATTTGTAATTTAGATAAAATTAATTGCAAGCTTTAGGTAGCTTTACAAAAATTAAATGCAATCTCATCATTGGCGTGAGAAGGTCTTTTATCAAATTGCAAAATAAACTTTAAAAAATCTGGATTTTTTGTCATCTGTTTGATGAACATTACGCAATAATATCCACAAGCGGAAGTTCCAACTGGTTGAATTTGATTAGACGAATAATTTATTATTTTCTTTTTACTCATATATTTTTTTACTGCGTCACTTGGTGGAATTCCGAACGAGTCGAAATAATTGTTATCATAAACAGCTACCCAATGTGTGCCAGATCCGTCATTAAAATCTTGTATATTTATAACACACGATGGTGTCGCTTGCGCTGGAATCGCCATAAGTTCATCTTTAGAGTAAACTCCACTGAAATGTTTTACATTTTTTAGTTTGTCAAGTATATCAAAATTACTTAACGCGGCCTTGTTCCTGGCAACATTAATCCTCGTCCTCGTCCTAACAGACCTGGCAATAGACTTCCCGCCAATCCCGCTAGTAATGGAGCTATTGGAAGAAATCGACCTTTTCGCTGTCGTGTCCTTTATTTCGTCGTCTTTCTTTTCGTTGCTGTTTTTTGTTTTGGCATTATATTTATCAGTCAGAAAAAATTGTTGCCATCGAACATTTATACGAAACATTAAACTAAAAAATTGTTACCATCGAACATTTATACGAAAATTTTCTTTATACCGCCGCCGCGAACAATACCACTACCTTTAACTGCCTTTTCCGCTGCGCCAGATACTGCTCCAGACGCTGCTGCTAATCCTAATGTACCTAACACTGGCAAGATTTTAGGTAGTAATGTATTGGCTATCACAGATAATGCCGGACCGAAGAAACCGCCATGTTTTGCCATTGCAGTTATTTGTGCAGCACTTAAATTTAAAACAAAAGGTTTTTTTGCGATTGTATTTATTTACTTGTTTTTTGGTTAACAACAATTTTGTTAAAGCACCTGCTTGGGCGTGAGAGACGGAGTCTCTTGGGTTGACCTTTAATGATACTTGCCTCTGTTTTGCAACAGCAGCTGCTAATTTTTTAACTTGACCATGAGTCAAATGTATTTCTTTTACAATATATTTTGTCATCTTATATAACGATTACAGATTAATCTTGAAGTAAAGTGCAAAGCACTTTAAACTTGGACTGTCATTTTACCTCCGACAGAGTCAATTGTAACAAATCTATCGCTTATCACTAACGCATACGCGTTTAACTGCGCTGCTGGAGCTGCTCCTAGTGTCCAAGTAATTTCGATATCATCTGTGCTCTCTACTGCTCGCTCGCTATGTTTACTAACATCAAAATAAAATATCGGATAAAGTGTACGAAATTCCTCTACTGATATCTGAGATCCATCTCCAACATCTTGATATCTTTGCATTGAGTAAAGTAAATACATGTACGGTCTAGTAATATTTTTATTAGCGTCATCTGCAAAATTACATTCTATCGCTCGCTCCGGATATTGTTTGGAATTTATTCTAGCATATATTCGTCTAACATCAGCATTATCAAATATCGCATTATTTTGTTGTTGGTTGTTACGTCGAGCTTGTCTCTGAAATACAACAAATAATTGCCGTGGTTTTTGTTCACTTGGTGTCGTTGTAACTCGCCATGTGTAATCGGTGGTATTCGGAACTGCTGTTTGATATATTCTATGTTGCTGAAAATAAATTCTGTTTGTGTGTTTTCCAGCATATTATTTAATTCCGCCATTTTAGTGATTGACGGAGTTATTCGTGGCATCCACAGCGCAAGTTTGTTTATGACAAATTGTACATCAGCCCCACCATGTCGAAATAAACAATCATTTTGATCTGATCGATCTAAAATAAGCGTATGTTTAACTCCACGAAATACTTTATTATAATCCCTGCAAAAGCCAAATATTGTACTTAGTGGCAGCATCATTGTAATTTGACGTGATTCTGATGCAATTGTCTTTCTCTTAGCATGACCTTCTTTGTAACGTACACTTTTAAAACCTACTATATTATTGTTAACTAAATTTAACATTGCAGTTCCATCAGCTGCTGCATCTGGTCGTGCTATACCAAGATTATCACAAGCAGTATTAAGTAAAATTCTTGCAGCGTTTACACCAGCGTCTGCAGCTGGTGCGGTTATACCCAGCGCAGAAGCATAAAGAATAAGAAAATCACTTGCGGCAGCATCAGCTCCAGCTGCAACTGCTACTCTTGGACTAAATTCTCTAGATGTCGCATTTCCAATTCCAGTATCTTTAAAGCACATCATATTAGTTGCAGTTGATCTGGAGTAATCGTCGGAAAATGAAATAATATTTAAGATTGTACTTGCAACTTGAAAGTGATTCGAAATATCTTCGACAGTTTGATTGGCCAGCTGATATGTAGCACTTTTAAATAAACACCAACCGTCATTTATAAGAGCTACTTCTGTCCCATCTGCAATTGCGACAGGTGGAACAGCCACTGTCATAATCTGACCACGAACTTCCAACATTGCTTTATGAGGCAGTAGAAATACATCCTCATCTCTAGTATTAAATGTTCTTTGGCCAGCCTTATTAGGTTCGCTAGAATTTTCATCGAGATATTCAACGTATTCGAATTCTGTTACTGTGTCGTCTGTGTCATAAATTTCTGCTAAATCGAGATAATTTTTTACAGACATTTTTTATTTATTAGGTTATACAAAATTTATCATCAATGATAGTGAAGTTATTGCGGCGCTGTTACTTTAGATATTAATTTTTGTATAATTTGTTCTCCTCGTGGCGATAAAAGTTTTTTTGTTGTTGTTATTATTGCGCGTTGAGTTTCTTTTGTTGGTGCTATTTCTGAAATAGCTTGTTTGATTGTCGTAGGTGCGGCATGCGCCTTAGGTGCGCCTTTAATTTTATCAGCTATTTTTTGCCCCACAGCAGTTCCAGCAGCAGATGCAGCTCCAGTTGCAAAAGCTTTTGATGCGTCAAGTGCAATTGGTGCAACTTTATGAGCTATTCCTGGAATATTTTTCATAATTTTAGCAAATATATTTCCTAAAAATCCTCCTACTATTTTTCTTCTATAAACTTTTTTCTGTTTCATTATATCTGAGGTTGTATAATTTTGTTGTCAAATCTTTCAGAAAATATGTTTACTATTGCTCGCGCCTATGCAACGCGTAGGTGTAAATAATAAGTAACAATTTCATTATTAAAATCTAACTGTCTTCCTGATTGATCTGTCAACTGCATATTTACTTCTGTTATTTGATTTTCAATGTTTAACGGGTAATAAATAATATGGCGTGGAATAATTTGCATAAGATAACCAGGTGGAACGTCTGGTGAAAAACTGTATATCGTTTGACCTTTGCTGCCTTTAGCTGAATAAGAACCAGATGCAATAGAGCAATTTATCAGTATTGTGTTTACTTCACTTATATTTACTGGATTTTCATCGTCACGCGTTATGGGATCACTATGAGAAAAATAATTTATATGATCAAATCTTATTAGTGGCGCGATGCTTGTTGGTGATAAAAGACTAAATACTAAATTTTTTTAAATGTCATTCTGGCGCGTAACGTATTATAATTTGGTGTAAGTTCAAAATTATCAGCGATTACATCATTTTTTTGTTATTAATTCCTGTTTTATTTAAATCAGTTATGTTGTAGGCTCCTTGTGGAATTTTAATTGATATCCATTTTTTAAATAGTGGAGAATTTCGATCAGTACTACTAATTGTAAATTCATCATTTACTCCAGTTTTTACATTAGCCATAGCATTCCAACAAGTGCAGGAGATTAATCCAATTTCATATCGTTTTTCACGATCTAGTTCTATTGGCGGAATATACTTCACTGAAAAATTTGCGCTATCTTTATCAGATTGGCTAGAGTCTAGTAATAATGTTGCTGACATTTATTATTATATTTTTATAAAATTAAATCGCCGCGATTAAGTCGCCTTGATCTGATATCAAATCAAGGTGTAAAGTTTCGTATTCGTCAGATGTTAATAAATTTTCCGATCTCACATTATCAAGTATGTCAATAATTTCATTGTCAATTTCAGCACCAGCATTTCCATCTTCTTTTGATGATATTAATAGCATTAATCTGCCAATCATTTCAGTAACTGATGAAAATATTCTAACTCCAGTTCCTTTTTTTTCTACACGATTTTTATCGAATAATTCAAAGTTTCTTTTAAAATTCCACCCCTTACCAAAAAGTTTTGTTCTATTGGCTTCTGCTGTTTTTCCAACCATTGCAGCGATAATACTATATCTAATTTTTTCGTAAAGTTGAATCATATTTATCTCTTCTGCAACTGTGTTTAACTCATTTTTAGCAGTAGCACCGTTATTTATTATTACATTTAATTTATCAATTAATGTTTTAAATTCTTCATCACTCCATTTATCTATATTATCAAGATTTTTTATATTTTCTTTCGTTAAAAATTTATCATATTCATCATTTGTTATCTTATTATTTGCTAGTTTTATATACCATCGTCTTTGATCTTCAACTTCCATAAACTTTACCGTTAACTTGCCAACTCTTTCTTGTTCCTTTTCAATATCTTCTAATTTTCTGATAAATTTGTTAAAATATTTTTAATCTCCGTTGTGGTTAAACCTGCCAGTCTTTGTTCAGATTCTAGTGGATTATTTATTAGCTGATCTAGTTCAGTTTGTCTTGCTACCGGATCAGCAATATTTGCTACAAGTGCCTCAGCTAATCTTTTTCTCTCCGCATCAGATCTCTCAATAATTCTTCCAGCAGCTGCTTCTTGTTGTTCTTTAACTAGTCCAAGTAAACCTTTTTCCTGTAGTCTCTTAAGTTCTCCTTCTGATAGTTGACCAGTTTCAGGTTGTTTTCCAAGTAAAGCCTCAGTAACTGGTTTGAGAGCGGCTGCTGCTGTTTCTGCTGCAACTACTTGGCCACGTTGTGCTTGCTGTACTAGCTGTTTAAATTTTGCCTGAGACTGAGCAAGTTTTTTTTAGATCTTCTATATGTTTTCTGTACTTTGCTTGTCTTTCCATTAATTTTATACTATTTTATATAAAAATTACTGTAGATATTTTTCAATACAACATCGAAACATTTTACTCGTATCATTTGTTAATTTATCAAACAAAAAAAAGTCGTATTTATTTGCCGTTGCTTGATGATATAGTTCAATAAATTTATCTTTTGTTACATCACCACATTGCTCGTTCGCGATATTTCTAACATCGACATTGTCAAGTCCTGGAAATAATATAAAACAACCAGCATTTCGCCTAATAAATCTGTCAACATTATAAAAACCTTGGGCGAGATAAATAGAATTACATTTTTTATTTTGCGACAGTGAAAAATACGAACTGATTTTATTCATTTCCTCATTGTTTAGCGGAATATCATCAGAAACAACTATCTTATGTTCGGACGAATCAAGTTGATTAACTGGAATAAGTTCTTCTGGTTGTTTGATAATAAAAAAATCTTCGCCAGCTTCAAGATCATCG
Source organism: Megalonaias nervosa (assembly GCA_016617855.1). Taxonomy (NCBI): domain Eukaryota; kingdom Metazoa; phylum Mollusca; class Bivalvia; order Unionida; family Unionidae; genus Megalonaias; species Megalonaias nervosa. The sequence continues at coordinate 60,502 of JAECUM010004054.1, read as the reverse complement.
CGAAGTTTGTCATTATAATTGTTAAGTAGCTCGTACTTATCTTTCTGCGGGTTAATCGTGTAAATATAAACGCGATCGTAGTTAAAATTGTCTCCGAGAATTAAGTTCATAAGTAAGTTTGTTTTTCCCGATCCGGTTCTCCCAACGATAAGATAATGACAATCTGGAAGTTCATTGTTATGTTTATGCTTCACCAAACGTTCTGTATCAAAATTTAATATCGATGATTTTGCCATTACTATTATATAATTTTATGCTATATAATTTTGTAAAACGATAAATAAATAATGAGTTTTTATTCAAAATTTGGAACATTAGTAGGAGATTCAACAGCTGAAAGTACAAAAATAACAGACGGCAAGGTTGATTTATCAGGCTATCTAAAAAAATCCGGCGACACAATGACGGGAAACTTGTTTATGTCAAATCAACGAGTATTAGAGTTAGAAACAGATTATCCACCAATAAATGTCGTTAATACACAAGCCGTTAGTTATGCACAACTTAAATTAGTCGACGATAATAAACTAGATAAATCTGGTGGAACTTTAAGCGGTAATTTAGATATGTCAGGAAAAAAGTTTATAAATTTAGAGACCAGGTATCCGCCAGCAAACTTAAATCAAACTCAAGCGGTAAGTTATTTGCAGTTAAAGTATGTTGATGATAACAAACTTGATAAAATAGGTGGGACAGTTACAGGTAATATTATCATGTCGGGAAAACAAATTACATACCTTGGAGACCCAACTGCAGAATCAGACGCAGCAACAAAAAAATACGTCGATGATCAAGAATCTAAGTATGTGTTAGTGCGTGGTGGTATAATGCGCGCATTCCTCGACATGAACAATAATGGTATTAATAATCTCAGAACACCAGAAACAGATTTTGACGCAGCAACAAAGAAATACGTCGACGATAGCGACATTAAGATCGCTAGTGATCAAGTAACGGCAATAAAAACAGTTAATGATGAAAAGACTGCATTTAGAACTGATTTTTCCAATCACGTACAAACGTTCCTGAATTTTCGTAGAAATATAAACAGATCTGTTAATGAATTTTTTGGAACTCCACCAACCGTTGATATTAAACTCTCTGACATTAACACAAAACTAAACGACATTATTAATGGAATACCTAATATCATTGAAAAAACAAATCTGGTAACAAAGTTACTTGCTGAAATTCCTCACAAGCAGATCTTCAACGTAGTATACACAGTAGCATCAGGATTAGGAGTATGGACACTGCAAGATAACACTCTCAAACATACCGCAGAAGTCACTGGTATATATAGGCTGTCCATATTTAGCATTGCAAAATTCACTATATTTACTACATTTTCATGGCGTCATTCAATCGATACTTTTTCTGGAGTTGTATCTGTTATAATAAATAAAGATGCTGAAGAAACATTTCTACTGGAAGCATCTGATAAAAATTTAACCAGAGCATTATACTGGTGGTGTTTGGAATTTGTATGTGAAACTCCTCAATTAGTTACCTAGATGACACTGTTGTAAAGAAATAATATATAATAAAAGAAATATAGTCGATTTTAATCATATTTCAGAAAACATTCCAAAACATGATGTGGACGCCTTAATGCATTATTATAAATATTATCATAAAAAACTTTGGTGCATAAAAAAATGTTACAAATACTATACCAAAATACTTCGAGTAATATCATATTTACCTCTGATCATGACTAGCTCTGGTATAATTTCAAGTGGCGCATCATTAAACCCGTTTTTGTTAATAATATCTGGTGTCGGTGTTTCTCTTGCAACAGCTTGTAAAAAAATTGAACCTCGACTTGCGACTAAAAAAAAATGCTTGCAAAACAGCAAGTATCACCTATAAAAAATTACTTGATCAGATTCGATCTTACTTGCGGGGTATAAAATATGATATGGATGATTTAATACGAGAGTTTCGTATCATTGACAGTATGTTAACAGATATTCTGCCAATGAGAGTTAGCAGATATGAAAAAGATTATAATAAAATATGGGTTACAACAGTAGATGTTTAATTTTGTATAGCTTTAGAAATATCGTTATCAAATAAAATATCAACCATATTATCAATAAATGTCATCACATCATCTGCCCAACCTGTTATTCTCACATCATTTTCAGCCGCGAATAACCAAACTGATCCATATTTTGGCGATATATGATATCCAACTTTTTTAATACAACCTCTTATTATTTTAGATTTTATACCAGTATAACCTGAGGCTGATTTGATGGAATTAAATCTCTTACAAAATCTGTTTGTCAGATCAAATCCAACATGTCGTACTGATGGTTTATAATAAGACATTATATATAATATTTTATTGTCTAATATAAATTTTGTCTAAAACTATAAAAATAATTTCTAGAGTGTAATAGTAGTAGAAGTAATTGAGTTGTTTCTATCTCAGAGATCCCCTACCGCAACAAAACAAATTTTTGTCAGAAATATGAAAGTCATCATTTTAAGCTAAAAAAGGCTGCTGACAAAAATGCTAACGTATAACGTTTTGTGGGGGTAGGGGTCTCTGAAATAGAAACCTCAAATTACTTCTACTACTATATTCAAGTATCTGTTGCAGTTTTGCTACGTTCCAAAGTAGATAATCATTCTTACTACACACTACACACTATGTGAGAAACAATGATGTCATAGTCAGATTTTGAAGGAATGACTGACGAAGGTCGAATGCAAATTGCAGTGTGAGGACCGTCTAGAGGAAACGTTTGTCAACGAAAGTGTGGAGAAAAGCATACCACAATAGAATGTAGCCATAGGTCTCATCAAAATTGCTAGGTGAAAAGTTCCGATGTTTTATGCAAATTAAATGTTTAATTCCTGTAAGATATGTTCACGCTTGTCAGAACATCTTCTAGGGAAAACACATTATCACTATCATGATCGTGAACAGATGGTCACAAAATAATTTCCTGGATGTGGACATGTAGTAACAGCATTTTGTAATATCCCAGAGTCGAAAATGAAGTGCAAACACAACAAGAAAAGACAGGTTGATTTAATGTGTGATTACACATTAACGGCCATATGTAGACAAGACAAAAAGTCAAACTTTATTAAGAAAACGACGTCTGAGTGAAGCCATAATAACATTATTTTGCCACTGACATTTGCGCCGAAAAATGCAATGTAATGCAAGCAGACACAGATGCTTTGGTAACTGCACTGGGTGTTGTAAAGGAGGACTATATAATAGAGTTTCACTTAAAAGTGTGGGATTCCTCATTTATGGACATAACCGTAATGTTTTATACTTCCTTTGTCCATCGTGTGATCATGGTTGTTCACATAATGCCTAAATGAACTTTTGCTCCTGAGTTGGTGAGTCTTGCAACCAGTCATGTACCTGGTTATGTCAGAACATCAGCTGTACGAAAACATGCAGTGAACTTTGCCGTCGTGCTCAACGTAGGTGCTAGACTGTGAAGATGTAGTATAAGTGACATTGATGGATAGATGGATACGACACCAGATGCAACTAGAAGATTTATCAGAAGTCCGATTCCACGTATGTCCTTGCCGTAGAATTCCAATAAGAAACAGTGTCCGGTATCATAGAGAATTGAAATTATACTACGAGCAAAGTTCAGGCGATAAAGTGAGCGATCATTGTCATCGAACCGGTCAATATCGCGGAGCAGCACATAACAATTGTAATTTGAAATTTCATGCGCCAGATTTTATTCTTGTCGTTTTACATAATTTTCGTGGTTATTATAGTTATATCATTGTCGAAGCATTTGGCGATGAGGAAATTAAATCTAAACTAAAATTAAACAATATAATACAATGCATTCCAAACAATTTTGAAAAGTATGTATCAGTCACGCTTTGCAAATTACGTTTCATTGACAGTCTGCAATTTATGGCAGCACCATTAGATGAGCTTGTAAAAGGTTGTAGCAGTTTCAATAATTTAAAAAGTTGCTGTGGTGAAGACTACGTCTCTCTGACAAAAAATGGTGTCTTTCCGTATGAGTATCTCGACCACTGCAGCAGATCTGATGAAACTTCTCTTCCTAACAAAGATAAATTTTACTCTCAGTTAAAAAATGAAAATATTAGAGATGACGAATACAAATATGCACAGGAAATTTGGAATAAATTTGGTTGTAAGACACTTGGTGATTATCAAGATTTATATTTGAAAACAGATGTATTATTACTAGCAGATGTTTTCGAGAGTTTTCGTAAAGTTAGTCATGAAAACTATGGATTAGATCCATGTTGGTATTATTCTGCGCCAGGATTGTCATGGAATGCTCTGCTAAAAACAAGCAGGATAGAATTGGATCTCTTAACTGATGTTGATATGTTTAATTTTATTGAAAAAGGAACTCCCGGCGGAACGTTATAAAAAAAGAAAAAAAAAAGATATGCGGTAGCTGATAATAAATACTTAAACATTACGATAAAAATTTACCGTCAAATTAAATTATTTACCTTTACACTAATAATTTGTATGATTATGCTGCTATGTCAGTGCCAATGCCGTGTATATTGGATAACTCCAGATCAATTTCTTAAAGAAACTGAAAAAGATTTATCAGAAAATGTCAGTCATTTGTTGAAATTGATCTCGATTATCCCAGTTATTTACATGATCTACATAACGACTACCCGTTTTGTGCAGAGTCAATGATGATCGATTATAGTTTATTATCACCTGAACAACAGGCAATGACAACAGCAAAAACTTCGATGGTTAATAAGCTAGTTCAAATTTATTAAATAAAAGAAACTACGTGATACAGTACAAAAATTTAAACAAGCAGTAGATGCTGGATCAATTCTGGAAAAAAAGTTCATCGCGTGTTAAAATTTAATCAAGCACGATGGATGACAGATTATATTGATTTAAATACCAAACGTCGTGCTATTGCTAAGACCGACTTTGAGAAAAACTTTTTCAAGTTAATGAACAATTCCGTGCTCGGTAAGACGATGGAAAATATCAGAAAGCGAGTCAATATTAAAATTGTAAATCACGTAAATCGCAGAAATAAATTAGTCAACGATGACAGTTTTGTCAGTATGAAAATCTTTAATGAAAATTTTGTTGCAATACAGTGGCGAAAAACAAATTTAAAATTAAATAAACCGATTTATGTTGGTGCAGCTGTACTTGATATATCAAAATGGCTAATGTATGTGTGTGTGTGTGTGTGTGTGTGTGTGTGTGTGTGTGTGTGTGTGTGATTTCGATTTTTAACGTAGCTAATGTATGACTTTCACTGTAATTTTACCAAAAAGTAGTGGCCAGATTCGCAGTTGCTATTGACTGATACGGATTCACTTGCTTATAACATAAAATCTGAGGATGTTTATCAAGATATTTGTAACAATAAAAATTTATTTGATTTATCGGATTATCCAAAAACTAATGGATTTGACGATGATGCAAATAAAAAAGTCATCGGCAAGATGAAAGATGACTTTATGTTTGCGCCAGTTAGGGAATTTGTTGGACTAAGAAGTAAAATGTACGCCGTAATTTTAGATGACAATAAACTGACAAAAATAGCAAAAAGGTATTCTTCGCGGATATGTAAAAAAAGTGTATGAAATTTGATGATTTTAAAGCAGCGCTAAACACCTGCACTAATTCTATTGAAACAAATGTTATTAGAACAAATCATCACAAACTTGAAACAGATGCAATTATAAAACGTGGACTAAGTAATCCGCACTTTCGTCGAATCGATAAAAATACCAAAATCTATTCATTCTAGATCAAATGGAAAGTTGTTGCAGTGCGCATTCATTCACAATATGACTCCAAATTTTAATTTTAAGTAGACCAAAACTCCATTTTCTTTCAAAACGTATGTCTAGCGCGCGACCAACTTCAAATTTATGTGGGTGGAGTTACGTGCTCATGAATAATGTTGTTATGTAATGCGCTTGTGCATTTAATTTGGAATACGGCATACATTCAGTTTCTTTGTTTCTTGTAGTGTATTCTTGTTTATATATTTAAGCCTTGTGTCGGATAAGAAAATGAGCATATAATAAAAAGGTTACTGCATTTGTATGGGAAAATATGAACTCCCAAGGTCGTGCAGTATACACATACGAAATACTCGTCCATATTTTCTCATACAAATGCAAAAGCCTATAAATCTTCGGCTCGATAACGCTTACTGATGGGACGTGCAAACGTGAAGCAAGAAAACAAATGCAAATGGAAAATTAAAGTTCAGTGATGTGTGCCCGTAACGTGAGCCCATCACTTCATAACACATTTTGTCGTAAGGTTCCTGGAAATGGGGTAGACATGGGTCCTAGATTAGACGCACGATGAAGTTGTTTGATGCGCTCAGTAGAAAGACCTTTGCATGTTACAGTATATATATATATATATATGTTTATGTATATGTATGTATATAAATTTTCACGTTTTCTCTGCTGTAAGATATTGCGAAATTTCACTTTGGAATATGTAAGAATAGTTACAATTATTATTTCGAAATATATGGAATAACTCGTTTTCTTAATCCTAAAGATTGGGTGAATGTGTAAACGCTTGATTGTTACTACATCTAAGCATTTTATATACAGCAAATGATACAGGCCAAAGTAAAGTTAAGAATTACAGTTCATCGTTTGCTAATTACATCACAGTTCATTTTTAAAATTCCAGGAGCGTAAAATAAATGTAAATTAGTTTTTATTTGTTGGACCAAGCGCAGTTTTAAGAAGGTCTATCTCATCGATGAAGGGAGCGTCTGTAGTAAATAAAATAAATTCAACGCAACTGTTCTATCAATGGTAGCCAAATTTCACATGACCTCTTTATCTCTGGATCACTGCTCGAAAGTGGATAGCAGTTCAAATACGGGAAACGCGTATTGTGCCAAGCAAAATTGATCGCAACGTATGTAGTTTATTGCATAAAAGAACAGATGTTGGTTTGTGATACATTGTGGAAATAAATCGCAGAAGTATAAATTTAATAGAATGTAATTTGAGAACAAATAAAGACTGCTTTCATGTCTAAATTCCAAACAAGTAATAATACTAATATGTCAGTAACTGATGATATTTATGTCTGATTTTTTGAAGACCCCACAACAGCATGCTAGCTTAAACAATTGACTGAGGCAGCAAGAAACCATCGGATACAATATCATGCAATACGAGAAAATGAGTGTAAATGAAAATAAAACTGTTTGGTTTATAGGTATTGCAGGCAGGAATGTGTCTGGGCTTGGTTTGAAGTTTGAAATGACGGACTATATATTTACTCTTTACGCACTGTATCTTGCAGGATCCATGGCAATCGGAATCCCTGGAAATTCCATCGTATTGGCCATATACTACAAATACAAGTCAAGCTCTAACGTAGACTGTTGCATACTATCGATTGCTGTTCTCGACCTTGTTTGCCTTTCAGTCATGGTCCCGATATATATCGTGATACAGACTAAAATATGGGACGTAGCTGATGTAAATAATCTTTGTAAGGCTTTAAACTTTACGGGTCAAATCGTGACATTTGCTGAATTCTTTCTATTCTGTGCTCTGGCTAATGAACGCTTTATTAAAATTTGTAGGCCAAATTCATCATTTTCTTTGGATCGTCGAGGAAAATATATTTGTCTCTCTATAATACTTTCCATTATTTTCATGTCTGTCCCGAATTTGGTCTTTTCGTGGATCGATAGCCATAGACGCTGCATACCAATGTCAAATCCTCCTTGGATTGCATCTGCCATCTTTCTTTTAACAGTTAGTCTATTTATTGCCATGTTTGGAATCGTGTCCTTTTCCTATATAAAATTGGCCGAAACGTTGTTTCAAAGGGTGAAAAAAACAAAACAAAATTCAATAGCTTCTAGAAAGATACTGCGTCTGAATAAGATCGTTCCACTGGCACGTGAGGTAGATTTGAAGCCGACTACCACCTGTACGTTTGAGAGAATAACGAATGGAGCTTCCTCGTCGGTTCAGACACATATTACGGGCAAAGAAATTAATGCAAGCATTAGATGTTCTAAGCAGGTGGTAATGGATGAGGCAGCTTGTTTCAGTAAAGAACATTTTCACGGGGACAATGTTAAGAGCGAGATCGAAAAAGGAAGTGAAAACTATGACAAGAACCTTGTCAATCTGGGAAAGATAACAGTGGAAATAGATCGCTCATCAGGAATATGTGTCGAAGAATTGACCCAGGCTGAACACATTGCTACTAAAGTCTAACAAAGTGAGAAGTTAGTACTCGAATCATTTGAAAATATGTCTTTACCACAGAAAAGAAGACTCGTTAGGACAACCAAAGTTTCATTTCTGATCACAATAACATTTATAATCTCCTGGCTACCGGTTTGGATTTGCACAGTCATGGCGTTTACTAATACTTTCATGGACCCAAATGGAGCTTTATTTCTCAAGCAATCCTATCTTGTTAACACATTTATGGACCCAATTCTTTACTTAGCATGCAATCCTAATTTCAGGAACAAAGCGAAAGGATTGTTCTTCAAAATCCAATCAACAAACACTTCTTAAAATAAGATCTTGAAGGTGGAATATTTTCTCTGAGTAACGGAAGATTCAGAGATTTAAAACCTTGAGAAGATAAGACGAGTATGTGGAAAAGACAAAATAATTCTTCAGTCGGTATCAAATATTATGCAATAATTCAAATTGAACGTTAAATTGACAATAGCGGAGACTATATCATATTAAATCAGACACTAACAATTCTCGAACGTCGATTCCAACAATAATCCAGAAGAAATATATTTAATTATTTCAGACCTTCATGAAATATTTCATTCATTTGGCATTTTTTAGTTCAATACGAAACATAAAAACGGTATATTATACTGTCAACAATGCGTTATTTCTCAAAAGTTTGTAATGAACAATTTAGGCAGTTATTTATTACTGTTTAAATTAAGTGAGCACATTAATTCGAAACAGTCTCCAATTAGAAAATATTTCATGCTCAATTGAACACAGTGTCTCTGCTATAACTAACAGACGCAAGGTAAAACTTAAAGATATTCACAAGAAAGTGTTTCTGTCACCGAGTACTATAGGGCTGAAGACATATTTTCTGGTGTTATGAATGTAATTTTGGATTTAAAGCTTATGCTTTGGATGGGGACTCGTAGGACTCCATTTTGTTTCGTATAACCTGTGTGCTGCTATAAGTGGTGACATTGGTTCTGAGAAAGTTGTTTTCTCCTTATGAGGGACAAGAGCTTCGGGAATAATCTGTCTGAATCGATTAAGAGGGCTCTTGAGGGACCCTTCTGCAGACTGGATTTGGCAGGTCATGCGTCTTGGCTCCTTGGCCATCCGAGGGAGTGGTGGGGCCGAAAACACTTTGTGGTCGTGAACTGGGCGTCACGATCACTATTTGGCTGAAAAACATATATACTTATATAGATCATACTTGTGGATGAAGCATCATTTATATTTGTAAAACTTCCACACTTTGATCACCCTTGGTGACGGTATCATAGCGTATCAATAATGAAAAATTATATGTTGTGATACTCTTAGTGGTAGATTAGGTATAGTTCAGTTTTGTGTAAATTTTTAAATATTGATCATCAATCGTGTTTTGCTTATACGTTACATCTGTTAATTCTTGTCGCTACTCCTTTAATTATTATGTTATAATTGTATCAGTTTCTTTACTCAACGCGGAAATTTTTAAAAAATTCATTGCAAGATGGTATGCGCACGAATTTGGTGATGGATTTATTCATTTTTTTCAAAACCTTTATAAATAAACATCTCATTCACTAAATTGTTTTTAGTGTCTCCGCTATAATCTAATCCCAACCCTGATTATCCTATTACACTTCTGTCCTTACAAAATGACAAAATAAGACGTTTATGTGGCATATTGTATCGTACTGTGTACAATAACCAGATAATATGCTTTTCGTCCTGTACAAAAGGCCCAGTATGATACTCACGTTGTAGTGCTTTCTTTCTGTACGGTATAACAAAACAAGATGCTCGCTTAAAGTATTTTATACTGTACAAACTGATCTCTCAAGATACCTGATTGACAGCATTTTTCATCTTGTGCAAAATGACCCAAACTGATGCCTACTTGATAGGATTGGTCGTGCTGTACAAAATTACCGAATGAGACTTGTACTTCACAGCAGCTGTATTCTGTACAAGATGACAAAATGAGATCCTCCCTTGACAGTACTTTCGTCCTTTATAAAATGGCCAAAACAGGAGAATAGTTGAGAGCAAACAAGGAAAAGAAAATGCATATATTTTGAAGGGGTCGTACCAATCTACGCAGAGAAACTCTCCATGGTAGCAAGTTGCTATTCCGATATTTAGGGATAACTGTGGTAATACCTCAAGATAAGTGATTAAAGAGTTTATTCCACACACGTGTCTGTTACTGTCACGTTTGCTCAGCCCAGCTCTAAAGTCATGTATAAGCTATAATCTACCTGTCTTAGGAATATTACCGCAGCCATGTCTTTGATGTCTAAAGATTGCCACGGGGCTAGTGTTGAACTCTTACGAAATGTTATCTGACCAGCCGGAAACTTCAATAGCAAAAGGCGATTGATCACAGCTTTTGACAAAGGCTTGCAGTTATCACATCTACGTTTTAAGGTTAGTCCAAAGATTAAAAGGAAGTCCACATTGACAGACAGCAAGGGGAACATTGTCCGATAAGTTTGGTTGGATCGGTTCACAGCGATATCCAAACCGAATTGAGATAGAGGGTGTGATTACAATTCCGACCCGAATGATACTTCAGACGCGTAAGAGAAAATTTAGTATTCGCCTGAAAGGATTACGGATCAATAGGGTTTACTCCGAGAAAAAGCCACTCGTCATTTCGCGGGAAAATTTAAAGTTAGATTCTAAGGAAAGACGAAGTTTCGAAAAGGTCAGTAAGTTATTTGTTTGATTTTTGCAGAATATTACGGCATCAAAATTGTAATCATTTGTGGTATGTATACTTAATTACTAGGATCGTCAGTATGTAGAATTACCTTTGTAGTGTTTCATTTACATGCATATTTGACAAATGGACTTGAGCTTACGTAGAGAATCATTAGATGAGAGGCGGAATTATGTAGATTGTTACCTTGTGGTCAGAATTAATTTTGTAAGTCGCTATTAGGTTACTTCGTAGTAAGCCAGTGCATTTATTATTACGTTGTGTTAGAATTTGCACATGCTTGAATTGCGAATTTAGAATGGTTGAAGTATGTAAGATTAGTTCTTATGGACGTATGAATATATCAGAGCATGGATATTTGAAGAAGAGAAGGAGTCTAGAGAAGTCGAGGAGGAGGAGGAGAAAGAATTTGGAGAAAAGTCGAGCAGGAAGGAGAGAAGAAAGTAAGAGAAATAAGAGAGGGAAAGGATACAACAGATGAGTAGAAATACAAGGACAGGTGGAAATCAATCTCACACTGCTAATCAAGTAATGCAGTAGGCTTTTTAATGAGTCGAGCGGAAGAAGTGTAATTGGGAATTTGAGTCATTTGATTATTGAATTGTTATTAAATTCTTATTCGTTGAATTTCAACCTTTTTGTGCATTTAATCATCTAACCGTCGGCATTGCTAACTGGGGACTAGGAGCATTACATCTATCTTTCACTATTTAACTTCCAACAAAATAGAGCTTGGTTGGGACTTCTTTAATAGTTTAAATTAAACATGGGGAGCACCCTACCCCAACCATAACAATCCTCACAGTGGGGGCTCGTCCGGGATCTGAATTAAACATAAATATTATCTTTATGACCTAATGTATTAATTATTAGAAAGTATTTGTGAAACGTTGTGAGATATTTTCAATCCTGTGTATTTTGAATTTTTATGATTGCTAACTTGTGTATGTTATAGTCTGATATTTGCATGCTTGGTAGATTTCAGTTACATTCAGTAATTGTGAAGCAAAAATCGGGCAAAATATCTTACCTGAGCGAAGTTAGTTATTGTCAACAGGTAGATATTGGGTTAGGAACTTGTAATATCGTGAAATGTTTAGTAAGTCGAGACATGGTATTACTTACTGGTAGTATCATCAGAAAATTGCTGCAGAAAGACAGATGATTAAAGAGTATTGCGCCATGGGCAAAGAAGATCTAGGGTATGAGGGAGCTCGCCTAGCTGCGTTCATAGAGGAGAGAATCAAAGAATGGAGGGAAGAAAAAGCAGCCGAAAGGGAGCTGGTCAGAATAGCAGCGGACAGAGACACAGAGGGAGCTGTCCAGGATATCAGCGGACAGAGAGACACAGAAAGAACTGGAGCTGGCCAGGATATCAGCGGACAGAGAGACAGAGAAAAAGATGGCCAGGATAGCAGCGACCACGAAAGAAAGAGAGCTAGTTCACGCTCTCGAAATCGGGAAATTAAGGGTAGAAGCTAGGACACTGATAGTGACGTCTTCAGCACGACTTCTGGAGGGAGCGTACTACCGATTATCGACCACGGAATGGTACAGAAAAGAATGCCGTGATTAAACGACAAAGAAGAGTCCATTGACGATTTCCTCGTGCAATTTGAGAAACTCGCGTGCGTTCATAAAATTCCCGAGCAACATTGGGTGTTTAACGTCTCGGTCTTTTTGCAAGGTGCAGCTCGCGAAGTTTACCATAACTTAGCTGCAGAAGAAGCCGACAATTACGACACACTCAAGAAGGCCCTTCTTTGCCATTATCGGCTGACCACCGAAACGTACCGTAAACTTTGTCGGGATTCGACGAAAAAGACAACGTAAACCCACTCTCAATTCCAAACACGTGTTCGAGGGTTATTCGAAAAGTGGATAAAGATGCCAGAAGTTGAACGATCGTACGACGGGTTACGCGAGGTTATACTCATGTAGCATGTCCTAAGTACATGCCGTCGCGAGTTGACAGCATCTCTAGCGGAGAGAGAGCACAGGACTCTCGAAAAGATCGTCAGCATGGCTTTGAGATACGAGCATGCACACTCGAAGAGTGTAGTTTCCGGGGGTACGGACCGACCCTGACCCACTGAGTCGCGTCGTGTGGAAGAGGGACAGCCGGCTGTCCGTAACCGTCAGGGCGACCGGAAGTTCGGAGGGGTAACTACAGGTAAGTATGCCACCCATAGACCCGGACAAGCCTCACCCACCAAAACGGGCCTTGCAGGACGGCGAGGGCCGCCGCTGTGCAACAACTGCAAACGTCCGGGGAATTTTTGCAAGGGACTGTCCCAAGGGCAGGAAGAAGTGCGAGACGAAGATAAGCTGTAAACCAGCAAACCTCGCGTCCGCAACTGTCAACGGAGAGGGTGCCACCCTCTTTTACGACACTGAGTGTAGCGTTCCCGCCCTTGTCAAGAAGAAATACGTGAAGCCTGAGGACTACACAGGGGAGGTAACTGAGGTCTAGTACGCGAACAGTGCTCGTGACTCGTTGCCAGTGGCTGTCATTGTCCTCCATTCACCGTACGTGAAGCGCAATATTGGATGGGCTATCACACGAAGACATACTGGAATGTCGTTATGTGTTACCGCAACCGAACCCCAAAAGCTGCACACCGACACCGGTGAATGCTGTGGAAACCATGTCCAAGAGTCAGCAGCCGAAACCGACTCCAATGGAAGTTACGTCAACACAGGTCAGTAACATTCGTCCGGCCGAGTTGAGAAAGCTGCACCAGAAAGACGCAACTCTAACGCAGATGCATAAATACACTGCAGAAGGAACGGAGAAAGAAACTCCGAATGGCGCGGAGACGTTCGTATACAAGAAGGGGATCTTGTATCGCCACTCAAGGAAAGGACACGAGCACTTCAAGAAAATCGTCGTGCCAAAGGAGAAACGAGGTGAAGTGTTGAAACTCATGCACGAAAGTCTAATAGGAGGAAACATGGGAATTACCAAGACGCATGATCGTCTTGTCAAGGGATTCTACTGTCCTGGGGTCCAAGGAGATGTTAAGCGTTTCTGTCTCTCCTGTGACAAGTGTCAGAGTATGGCACCGAAAACGGATCATAGACCTGTACCTTTACGGAGAACATACCTAATCGATGAATCATTTCGACGCGTCGCGATTTATTTGATCTGACCGATAAAACCGAGTCGGCACAAGGAAATCGGTATATTTTAACGGTCGTAGATTACACTACACGCTATCCGGAGGCTGTCGCGTTGCGTAATATTTATTCGGAAACCGTCTTGAAGCGCTGTTTGGGATTTGGTCAAGAGTCGGAGTTCCTGACGAGATCCTAATCGATCAAGGAACACAATTCATGAGTCGCGTGATGGAAGAGGTGAATCGATTGATGTCGATTTAGCACCTCACGACTAAACTGTATCACCCCCAATGTAACGGACTGGTTGAGTGATTTAACGGGACTCTGAAAAACACGCTTAAGAATCTCTGTGAAGGTCGTCTCAAAGATTGGAATCAGTATATTCCTGCCATGCTTTTCACATATCGGGAAGTACCACAAGCAAATTTAGGGTTTTCTCCCATTGAACTCTTGTATGGGAGGACCGTAAGTGGTCCCATCGCCGGACTGAGACATCTGTGGACGGACGATCACGCTGTCGAAGAGGTACGTACTACCTATCAGTACGTCGCGGATCTGCGAAAAAAAACTGGAAGAAGTTTGTACCCCCGCAAAGGATAACCTCAAGCGAGCGAAGTCGCCTCAGGTGAAGTATTACTAGCGCGCAAAACCACCCCAGTATGAAGAAGGGGACAAGGTGTTGTTGCTGTCACCTCAAGAACACAACAAGCTGCAAGTTTCTTGGAGAGGGCTGTACGTCGTAACCTCGGAATATCGGGGGTCAAACGATGCGGAGACGCTACCAACTAAGGAGAAGCTGTACCATGCTAATCTCCTTAAGAGATACCAAGAAAGAGAGTCCGGCAGCGGGTTTGTCGTCGACACAATCATAACCAAGAACTCCAAAGGCGACAATGAAGGCGCGAACATCGTCCCGAGCTGTCCATTAAAGAGGGCTGAGACACCCTCGGACGTGGAGTTCGACCCCATGTTGACTGAGACCAGTGGGAAGAAATAGAGACGTTGCTAGCGGGATATTCCGATGTGTTTACGGAAATACCCGGGAGAACGTCACATGTCGTCTTCGGGTTAAAGCTAGCGGACGACCGGCCAGTCCAGCGGAAACCCTACCTTTTGCCCCACGCGAAACGACAAGTAGTAAGAAAAGATATCGAGCAGATGGTTGCTCTAGGAGTAATCGAACCCTCCGATTCTCCGTATAGATCTCCTGTAGTCTTAGTGCAGAAGAAGGATGGCACCCATCGGTTTTGGAAGCTGAATCAGCTGACGTAATTTCTATTCGAAATGCTACATAGCTCAGAACATATTTTCGCCACTGTCTCGAAAGCGAAATATTTTTCGAAGTTGGATTTGTCCAAGGGCTTTTGGCAAATTCCTGTAAGAAAGGAGACAAGGGCAAAGCTCGCTTTTGCTACTCCTGACGGGACCTACCAATGGTTAATCATGCCGTACGGAGACCAGAATGCACCCAGCGTCTTCACTAGAACATTGCGAAGGCTGTTGGAACCCTTGCGCGATAGAGTTGTTAAAAACTTCATGGATGATCTCTTGCTAGGCACAGCGACGTGGGTTGAGAACTTCTATCTGCTAGCTGCCGTTTTGGAGAGAATACGTCAAGCGAGATTGACGGCTGGCCCTTCCAAATGTCTCATTGGGTTCCGGAAGTGGACTATTTGTCACATACACACTGAGTCAAGACACGCTGTCTCCAGAGAAGTCGTAGGTGGAGCAGCTGCGAAACGTCGCACGACCCACCACGAAAACTAAGGTGAGCTCGTTACTGGAATTGGCCGGGTATTACCGGAGGTATGTGGTCAATTTCAGTGCGATTGTGGTGCCGTTGCCAGACCTTACCAGGAAATGGGCCTCGAGTAAAGTTGTTTGGACGGATGCATGTGAGCACGCTTTCCTAACGCTGAAGGATAGGCTGATACTCGACGCTGTTGTCCGTCTACAGTATCTGTCCAAAGACTTCGTGCTCCGCACTGACGCATGTAACACGAGCCTGGGAGCAGTACTACTGCAAGAGCACGAGGGGGCGCTTTCTCCCGCCGCGTACGGCAGTCGGAAACTGTCTGCTGCCGAGAAAAACTACTCTGTATCAGAGAGGGAATGCTTCATAATCGTGTTCTGGATATCACGGTTCGTACGGTACTTATACGGGCGACAGTTCATCTTGGAGACCAACCACCAACCCCTCGCGTATCTCACGCAGGCCAAATTGTCGAATGGACTCTTGATAAGATGGTCGCTGTGCTTACAGCAGTACCAGATGCAGATCCGATACGTGAAAGGAACCGAGAACGTAGGCGCCGATTTCATGAGCAGAAGCACTGAAACGGCATAGATCGATTAGTAGATAGCCGTATGTTGTGTGTATATTCGTGTCCGCAGTCAGCGTGTAGCGTCGTTATGATTTTGTTTCTTTTAGTAAGTGTAGTAATGCACATTTGCATTTGGAGCAATTTTGGGGGAATAAAATCCCGATTTTATTCTCAAGCGTGGGGAAGTGTCATGCTTGCTAAGCCCCAGCCATACAGTCATGTATAAGCTATAATCTACCTGTCTTGGGAATATTCCCACGGCCATGTGTTTGATGTCTAAAGATTGCCGTGTTAAACTCTTATGCAAGGTTACATGACCAGCCGAAGACCGGAATCTTAATTGGCAAAGACGATAGATCGCACCATCTAAACAAAGGCTTGCAGTTATCACACCTATGTGTTAAAGATTAGTCCAAAGATGCGAAGCGGAATTATGTAGATTGTTAGCTTGTGGTCAGAATTAATATTGTAATTTTCTATTAGGGCCAATCTACGCAGAGAACTTATTCATGGTAGCAAACTGCTATTCCGATATTTAGGGATAAATGTGGCAATACCTCAAGATAAGTGCTTAAAGATATTATTCCACACATATGTCTGTTACCTCGGATGAACTTTAGAGGGTTTCAATACTTTTCATAGCTTTACAATCGTATTTACTAAACTTATTATGGAATTTAGTAATTGCACAAATACTGAAAGAAATAGGTGCGCACAAAGGGAGGAAGGGGAGTTTAAAAACTATATAAAAAAAAAAAGAAGATAATAAATAATAAATAAATGAAAGCGTTAATGCAACTGATGAATATCGTTCGCCCCTGAATGGGTGTGTGTTCGAATTCTACCAATATAACTACCCGGTTCGACTATTGGGTTATCTTTAGACAATATACTATGCTTCATTTGCCTCGACGCTAAACAATCAAGTTTTGTTCCTGTTATGTAGTGCACTAAATCAAACAAACATGAATACATTATCATATATATAGATAGCACACTATCAAGCAAATCCCAGTAACTTCGCTTCAGATCTTCTTTGTACACTATGACAGGCTTTCTGACAATCAAGGAAAGTCCTTTCCCATTGAGTATGTACATATTTACAATGTTACTTCAAGTTAAAAAAGTATAAACATTATTAACTCTTTTTAAAACTGGAAACAGCTGATATGCCATATTTCTGATAGGAACAAACGTGGAATCTGTTCTTCGTAATACTTGTGACAAACGTGGAATCTGTTCTTCGTAATACTTGTGACAAACGTGGAATCTGTTCTTCGTAATACTTGTGACAAGCTTAACGATGCAGCTACTGCTAATGACTTCAATTGTTAGGTATATCTGTATAGTTTGTGTAACCTTTGGTACATGATTGTATCTATATTATGTGCAACCTTTGTTCATGATTGTAAATTGTAGTGATCATCTTCAAACAAAAGTATATGTAATAATTTTTTGTGAAGATTCTACCTTATAGATATTAAACAAAAATTAGGTGTTTACGAGCGAAATTCTCATTGGCTGATGTGGTCTCGAGGTTTCTCAGAAACATTAATTATTTCCCATTGGTTGGTAGGTCAGATGTGTTCTTTAGCAAGGTGGCTATTGTTAAATATCACGTGGAGAGTAGGGAAAAATGCGTTTTAGGACTATATCGGTGTATATAATGGGTCGAGCTGGACAATTATTTCATTCTTATTTCCTATTTTCTTGCTGTAACATACCTTGCAGATTTTTTGTGTTGTCTTTAGATATGATTTCAAAGGAAACATTTGTTTGGATTAGTCATTATAATGATAAGGTTCTCTGTAAGCTAAAATATTATTCTGGGACTATTGTGCATTTATTTAAAGGAGTTCTGGACAAAGCCATTTGGATACACTAGGACTGTTGGTAGACTAGTACATACGAGGATCTGGAATTCATTTGGATATTTCGATTCTTTTGGACTTGTGTATTACATTTAGGATTATTTTAGATTTAATTCATATTGGACATTTTGACAAGTCTGAATTAATTTTTATCATTGGCTATTGGGGTCAGGTGGGTTCTATGAGGAATTGTTATTGGGCATTGGATAGGTTGGTCAGGTGGGTTTTTTCACGACCTGGGATAATGTCAAATGTCACGTAGCGAGGAGGGAAAAGTTACATTTTATTGAAAGGGACTCTGTCCTGGAAATAACGTATTCTCATTAAGTTTTGATACACATAATGGAGAAGAACATCCGTTATATGTACAAATAAATGTAAAATGACTGGGTCATGCGTTTGTGAATTATGTAGTAAAGAACTGTTTTGGGAGTATTAATTTATTCAGGATTTCCTTCATAATTTCGAGACTATTTTTAGCAAGAAATGTTTTCATACGATACAAATGTTTTTTTCTCTATATTTCTAAGTGGAACTATTATTTATGAGGAAATGGCAAAATATGTCTCATATTAATGACTTCATAACTTTCTTAAATAAAGAAAGGAAGTTCAGTTTACAGGGAATGATAATTGTTCTTCACCCTGATTAGAATAAAGAGAATCATTAGTAACTGAGCATCACTAATCAATACCTTTCGATTAATCAATACTAGGAGCAAACGTGGCCTAATCATAAGACTGATCAATATATGTGTCATCTAAAGTAATACTTTTGTGATCAGAATCGTTCTCCTATACCTCTAGTAACTGTACATGCATGGTATAAATCAGGGATAACAGTCTCAACACGATGAACTTTATTGACCGAACAAGTGTGGACAAATATAGCCGTAAATTAATAAAGTAAACACTCGATAAAGTCGAAAGCGAGGATTATGTTTCCTTTGATCGACGAATCTAATGTCAC
Source organism: Megalonaias nervosa (assembly GCA_016617855.1). Classification (NCBI taxonomy): domain Eukaryota; kingdom Metazoa; phylum Mollusca; class Bivalvia; order Unionida; family Unionidae; genus Megalonaias; species Megalonaias nervosa. The sequence goes on along the minus strand of JAECUM010004054.1, from coordinate 41,267 downwards.
GTCCATATAATTTGGAATGTCAACCAATTAGACGAGTTTATTTGTTCCCTAGTTCGCAAATGACTATTCTTTTCTGATGGCTTCAAGTCACACAAGTTTATGATATTTTTTCCATGAAATTGACAAACTTTGTACTGCCTAAGCTTCCTTTGTAATTGTCTGTTTTCTTCAACCTGTTGCTGTCGATCAATTGTCAGGATAGCAAATGCAAAGGAATATAATAACGTAAAACTTGTATTAAAAGTCTTCAGAAAGATTCATGCTTATTTCGATATTTGCACCATGCATACAACAAATATTAATAAGCACGATTTAATTAAAAAGTTACTCAATGTTTAACTCTGATGTCCAAGATGCCGCTAAATTTAACTTATGGTCTGCAACTGAGTGTTGTAATATCCATCATCAATTGCTTGTCTGTAGGACTGCCTACTTTCGAATCTTCTTATCACCTTGGCTGCATAATTGTAATACTGTCAATTATATAACAAATATTAATGATGGCAGACTAAATATCATATTGAATGGTTACCAAGTTATATATTTTGATGAAATAAATCAGAAGATTGGATTTATATGCAGTTCATTCAAGTCTTGAAAGAAATACACCTATCATTGACAAACTTTAATTATTAAAGGGTGGAACAATTGGCTACTGGCCAATTTACTTCATATGGATAATTTTATAACACTCGATAGTCAATATGAAATGGTGTTTAACCTAAAATGTGGTCGATGTCCAAAAACAGTCGCATGATTCGAATCATACGTGAAACATATGAGAATAAATCTGCCTTTATTAAGCAGTCACGTAGGCTGAGTTTTATTGACATCCAGTATCTATGCTGTTTGGGAAGAATATGAGAGAAAATGGTTGAAATCTGATAAATTATGTTCCTTTGTGATGTGTAACTGCAAACTCTATACCAATGTTATAAGTCGCCCTTTTCTTATTTTGTCTTCTGTTTGTACATTTTGTCTTTGTTTCTCTTCTCTTTTTCTTTAATTTAATTGCTCTTATTTGTTCTTAAATTCAGAATTAACACAGTGGAATACATATTGCAAAACCTATACACAGATATCTTCTATTCTTCTCAAAATATACAATAACTAACATGGAAGCCTTTGTCTCACAAACATTTATCTTCGTCTGAATGTTCTCCCCATACATGTTATATTGATAATATTTTACATCATCTGGAGATGGTTAGGTATAATTGAATACTAGTTTATGCTATGTTCATTTGTTTCTAAAGTTCTTTATAACTATATTTATCTTCTAAAAGTGATCATCTAGTTTGGACGATGAAACCAGCATTCTGGTAAAAGTCAATGCAACACGCGCACAACCATCGACATCTTATTCATACCACTGAATGAGAAAACCCTTCAGATACCGAGATAAAACAATTATATTAATTGATTAGATTCACAGTCTATAATAATAATAATAATAATAATAATAATAATAACAACAACAACAACAACAATAAGAAGAAGAAGAAGGAGATAAAGAAGAAATACTTTATTTGATGAAGGTAACTCATTATTATAAAAACCGTGACAAAAAGAAAGTAAGGAAAATAGTAAAGCCTGCTTAAATTCATTAAGTATAACGATACAAATTGTATCTTAAGTGCGTTTACATGATAATTTGGGGTGCATGTATCTTAATATTTACAACAAAAACTGCCTTAAGAGACAGTAGTAATAAGATTTTGTCTTGTACACATTTAGATATCTTTCTGATCTAACCACTTTAGGGAAATCATCCAATGTGTAAGCACAGGAGTACGCAGTTGATAGTTTAAAAGTATTTGGTTTCGGAAATGGTGTTCAAATAAATGATGCAAGATAAACGGTGTATTTGTATTTGTAGAAACTTAGGTGGTGTAACAAGTTTGTATATTTCGAATTTTCCTTTATCTCGATGAAGTCATGATAATGTCTGGACATTTCATCCGCTTTAGAGAACAATATCTTTAGCCGACGAATATCGGTATTATTCAGGTAGTGAATCCCTCCGAAACAAATGATCATATTGGAAAACAATAAATTGACAGTGCCATCCAAAGAGTCAGATTGTCGCCTAATATCTGCAAGAAGATTTCCTGGTACGAATGTCAACTTGAAAGTCCTGAAGTTAGAAGTTAATTATGACAGCGGAACACTATCTTCACCGAGGAATATATATTTTATCGGAGAAGAAATATTAAGGGCAAAATCATCATAAGTTGTCTTATCAACTGTTTTCAGGCAGTTTATTTTTGGAATTCATGCGTGATGACGCCATTCATCCAGTTGGAGACCGAACGTTGTAATGAAGTCAAGAAAGGGTTTTCTAATATAGCTTAGGACAGGATGCTTAAAAAGGGTGAGGTTTATTGAGTCAGCACTTTCGACATAATTGCCATCTGTAAAGAAAGCAGAACTTCTAGACTGCATGGGATCCACCCAGACGGTAAAACGTGTGTGTCTAGATTACTTCTCCCTACAAATATGTAAGAATACCTGTGTAAATATAATAGTGATTACTGATCACTTCACATAACTTAGACGATCATAATAAACAATCAAACGGCTTGCGTTAAAGCAGTAGCCTCGTTAGAGAATATTATCATTCATCAGAGCAGGAACCAATATCGTAACTTTTGAATCGAAGATTGTCCATGAGATATGTTTTACTACTGGTGTCCAAAAGATCATCGAATAGAAGATCGTCAATGAGATCTACCTTACTGCTGGTGTTGAAACAAATCAGAATTACTCCTTAACATCAGTTGAATAGAAATTATGTATTGTGAACATATTTCATTACAATTTCATAAGAAGAATGAAAAATAAATTCTTCCCTATGCGAGTCTTCTATTATATACACCTCCACACTCGTTTTGCTGTTTGTCTTTGAAGACAAAGACTCGTATACATTGCGTCATGAAGCTGAATAATTTCATAATAATTTCAGTTTACAAAACGAATGAGTTATAAACCTATTTCCGTTTACTTTTATATATATATATATATATATATATATATATATATATATATATATATATATATATATATATATATCTTAATAAATTCCAATTTTCCAACTGTAAGCTTGCGAAGCTTAGTAGTTCATGTGCCTATGTTGGTTCCCATCAATAAGCTTTGTAATTAAATGTTAGCGCGGAAAGGAGTCTTATTGTAATTTCAAAATATAAATTAGCATCATATCACTAAATCTCTTATGGAATTTGTGGTTAAGAAATGTATATCACCAGTAACCACGATGGTGCATGTTCGTGGAGAGTTCGTTTTTTAACATATTTGATTCAAATCGTAATCTCCAACAAATAAATCATTTAATTTGAATCCCTATATAGTTAAGTACACTTTTCAGATAAATCGGATCCATGAACGAGTCAAAATAATTTCTTAAGAAGCACAGCTTGAGAACAGCCTTTAGATGCTGACCTGTCCAAGTAAAATGTTTAGATAAAAACCGTGCTTTATTCAACTTTCAGTCAAGAAAAAGCTAAGTCCTGTAAATTATGCTCCTCCTTGTGTTCATTTTCTACGGTAATAATACTTACAAATTATTCTTTCAGGTTTCTAAACAACATCAATGGCAGATTTCTCTATCGGATAACTAAGTACTAAGAACATAATATTTCAATTATCTTTACTAGACCTAATAACGATCTTCATGTTTTAGACAAAATATTGATTTTACTATTTGCAAGTTAGATGAAAAACTAGGACAATCCTGCCTCTGATAGTTTCAATCAGTACACTCCTTCCACCTTAATTGAAAGGCGAACATAACAAAATATTGCAGGAGGGTGTTCTAAAGTGATTATCCGGAAATCAGACTGTTTATCCGGCCATCAAGGAAGACGGAGATAAATGTACATGAATTGACTCGAAACTGGAGAGATGTAAAAACCAAAGTAAAATATAAGAAAGATTTCGCTGACATGCAATGTGAAAACTGTGGATACAAAATAAATCTGTAAAAGCTTTCTGTCAAATATTGAGTAGAAAAAAAATTATGAGTTTGTTGTTGCTTTCCCTAATGGTCTCTAATATAAACTATCAGTTGTTGAATCACAATCTTCAAATTAACATTGTAGAAAGAAGAAAGAGCGAACAATTTCTTTGCATCGGCGAAGATACATTTAATTCCTTGAAAACAAACGATATTCGCTGTTAAAATTCAATGTGCGATATGCCTAATTCTCTTCTGGCGCCTTCAAGATCAATCGAAATCATGGTGAGGGTTAATTGAGCTCGACATTCAAGCAGAAACGTTTTCCTGGATATTTCAGTGATAACGATAAAACTCCTATTTAATAACCCTGTTGAAGTACCTTTTCCGGCTTTGTGTATCACTTAGAGAGAGTGCGAGGCAGACAGACAGAGACAGAGCCATAGATGGGAGGGGGGGCTCACGACATATCAGAATTATAGAGAGGACATATTTTTAAAATAATACCAGGTCTAGCATTAGTGGCGATGTCCTAATTATTACCTTTTAAAGCCTCAACACCCATTTATCTTAATGGAATAGCTCTTCATTTCGATAGGAAAAAGGGACATGTGACCGAAAACAATGTTTGGTTATAGTTTATCTGACACGAATTGTATTTGTCTTTAACTGCAGCAAGGAGATTGTTAGAAAACGATATATACGTTAATGGATGTCAGTCCTGCTTAGATGATTTCAATCACAGCATGATGAAATGGCTACACATATGAGCGGACTTACACAATGTTAAAGAGCAATCGATTACCTCTTGGACGTTATATAAACTGAACCAGTTTTGGATCGTCGAAATGGTATCCAACAGCACCCGAGCATAATATATGAAATATATGATTATGTGCTGGGGAATTTCGACGATACCATGACGTTTTTTAACCGAATTCGAAGTGCTGCAGAAAATGGAAACGCAAGTATAAAAAACCCATATCGCAGAAGAATATATTTCACCGTATGAAAATTTAAAGCTTTTGGCAAAGATCTGAAGATTGGCGTAAAACTCAACAGAAGACCAATATGTGGTTTGACGAGATCTTTGAAATGCTCGAAATGATGTCATGTCGGAGAATAGTTTGTAACCTAATCTTCCAAGCTGCTACTTTTAAACGAAACATTACTTGCAATAAACTGTTTAACAAAAACTATAGAGCTTCCAGAGTAACTATATAAAATAAAACAAACCGTAGCATACGGAAAACAAAATAAATATGCAAATGTTTATAAAGAATAGACTGATCGTCCACACATCAGCACGAAAATAACCACGAAGAAATTGAAGGGAATAAAGTAAAACGTAAAAGTAAAGGTATGTAAGATTGAGTCGTTGCTAAGTCAGAAAATAAAACTGACGTATTCGAATTCGGAACTACTAGTCATTTAGCTCATAAACTCACACACACACGCACATACACACGCACGAACACACATACACACATACATACATACATACATACATACATACATACATACATACATACATACCTACATACATGCATGCATGCATACAATACAATACAATACAATACAATACAATACAAAAAGATTAAGTTAGTGACCTCTTTTAAATTAAAAGTAGTAGACCAATATTTCCCTCATCTTGAGAAAATTGCTGAGAATTTGAAATGGCCAAGAGATCACTGGACTTATATTTATTACAGAGTGTACTTATTGGCAGAGCTCGTGAAATGTATACTTCACTGTCAGTAGAAGAAAGTTTTGATAATGATGTGGTTAAGGAATGTATCTTGAACGGTTATGAGTTGGCACCTGAGGGATATTAAAAGAGGTTTAGAAATTGTAAGAAAGAAACTAGCCAACCTATTGCATGAGGAAAAGAACGATTATTTGATCGGTGTTGTAATTTATAAAGATAGATAATGATAATGACAGCCTTAGACAACTCATATTTGTTGAAGAGTTCACGCATTGTACGCATAATGATACCAAGACCTATCTCGATGAGCAAAACGTAAGAACTTTGGAGGATACTGCTTTTACAGCTGACGATTATTCCTTGACTCGCAACGTTTCATTTGTCAAAAGGTTTTCCTGTCAGCAGATTTTTAGTAAGAAACCAAATCAGTCTCATACGAGTACTTCCAAATTTCAATCTGGCTCAACTTATAGGAATCAAACTTCTGAAAAGACTTATCAGAAATCCATATATCTTTCTACTCACTGCAATAAAATAGGACAGGTTACTTTAGTGTTGCTACAAACTAAACATTACAAACAGAATAAAAGCAGAAGTTTTCAAAATGCTCTTCTTTCTAAGAGGTCAAAGTCACCATCATATATTGGAAACTATGCATTTGTTGGGTAAAAGCAACTCTAGTCTGATTTTATTAATGGAGAATTATGAACCATTCGTATCGGAAGGTTCTGTATTGCGTTTTGTTGATTTTGCCATCAGATACTAATTAAAATATTGAGGGCACGGGAGCTTCTCAGAGTATTTTATTATCAGATACTTTGCGTTTATCTGAGAAGTCCTCTTCTAGTGAAAGTATTCTTATTCAGGGAGTAGAGTGCTACTTTGTTAACGTTCCTTCCCATTGTGTCAATTTGTCACCAGACTTAGTTTCAGGACATGTGACTGTCGGAGCTGTGACTTCTTTGCCTATTGAGTGTGTTCATTTGATGCTAATTGGATTCATCTTTACTAAACATAGTATTAATGATATTAAAGGTGTTAGCTTCCAGTTTGCTTACAGAACAATTATACTTACTAGTAAATGGAGCAATGCGATCAAACGTTTACAAAAGATTTGTTCTTATTTTCGTTTATGTCTGTTTTGGGGTTTGGGGTCTGTGGGTCTTTGTTGTTTGCTTTATTTTAATACTTTTTGGGGCTTGTTTGTTTTTGTTTAAGTTCTGGGTAGTTTTATCTATGTAATTGTTTATCTCATTCAACTATTGTTCGCGTCTGTTCACAAAGCATTATGTCTGGATAATTTATCCATACAAAAGAATAACTAATGTCTGTTATATTCTAAATAATCATAATTATTACCTTCCATGTTATAGAAATTAGTACATGATTCATTTGTCTCACATGTGCTTTGTTTTAACAGTTTATCTGTTTTCATCGGTTACTTTGTCAGTTAATATTTTTTTAATATTGAAATGTTTATAAATTCAACATATACTATTGGACACGATTTCATTCACATTTATACTTCCCTTGGCGTTTATTTCAGATATCTTGTCGTCTTCAGAAATACCCAAGATGTATAATTTTTTATTTTCAAATGAAATTTTGAATCATAATATTTTGAATATTATATTTTGCTTTCCTAAAGTTGCTTAAAATATATACAAAAAGAAGATAAATACAGAAATATATTTGAATAAATATTTTTAGTTTAAAAATGATTTCCTGATCTTTGCTTTACTTGTTCTTTATGGCTTATTTTTTGACGCTTGTTGTTCTCAAACACATGCATAAAAAAACCTTCCTTCCAGCGGTATTGCTACTTTAACTATAAATCAATGCTTGACATAACACTGACTAGTAACTGTTTTAATGTCTAATGCGTCATTAATCTCATAACAGTCAGTCTGTTCTAGCCTTTCGTGAGCTCAAGCGAGTTGTATTATCATTGTCTTATTGACATTATTTTCAATGGCTACTCCTTTTAGTAAATTCGTGCACACATAAACTTTGACTCCACTAGTGTAGCTGCGTACAACTTTAAATTAATGTTTAACACAAATCTACCTTTATCTGCACTCATAACTGAGGATAATACTGATTCCTCTGCGGTCCCCCATATTCCCACGTTGTCTCCCAAAGGCTGAGATGGCTTTGGCAATTCTGCTGTTGCCCTCTATGTCAATGTTGACTGCTCATGAGAGGTTGCTGCCCAGATGCGTGAAGCTGTAGACAGCCTCGAGTTTCTGAACCTTCTCAGTTATGAACTGTTCACGATATGGTTCTCCAGGGGCAGATTGGTGCATGACTTCAGTCTTTTTGGTGCTGATCGTGAGGATGTAGTTGTTGCATGCCTCAGAAACCTGCTCATGCTAGTCTGCATATCTTCTGAGGTGGCAATGAGGATAAAGTCGTCAGCAAAGAGGAAGTCCCTTCAGTCACGTGAGGTTGAACAACTTCGCATTAGGTCGGAATCTGACATGGATGCCCTCATCACTGTTTTCGAACGCATCTGTAAGCTGAAGAGTATGGGCGCCAGAACGCAGCCTTGCTTGAATCCATATGTGACTGGGGAGACATCTGATCGTTCGCTGTTGTCCAATACGTGGGCCATGCTGCCATCGTGGAACTGGCAAACGATTGTGATGAACTTACATGGGCTGCCAAAATTTGCCATTATCTTCCAAAGTCCTGAACACCTTTTTCAGGTCAACAAATATGGTGAAGAGGACTATGTGTTGCTTCTGGCATTTCTCCTGAAGTTGTCTTGCAGCGAATATCATGTCGACTGTCCCACCGCCTGCGTGTAAACAACGCTGGCTTTTTGGAAGTAGACCATGAACAAGGTGGTGAATGAGGCGATTGTGCAGGAATGGAGAAAGTGTCTTGCCAGCGATTGATAGGAGAGAGATTTCCTCTGTGGAGGTCGCAGCACTGACGGTTGCCCTTTTACTTGTAGAGGTTGACTATGTAAGTGTCTTTAAATTCTTGTGGAATCACTCTTTCATCACATATTGTTTAGAAGAGGTTTGATAGCTTCTGCAGTAGTACAGGTCCCCCAGCTTTGTACACCTTTGCAGGTATGGCATCTGATCCTGGGGCGTTTCCACAGGTCAACTTACTGGTAGCTTTCTTAACAACTTGCACACTGGGTGGAGTGTCCAGTCAGCATTAGCTTCCACTTGAGGCAAGCGTTATATGGCTTCATCGTTGATGGATGATGGACGGTTGAGGATATCAATAAAGTGTTCGGTCCATCACTCCAGGATCTTAGCCTTTTGCAGCAAGCAGTGTTTCCCATCTGAACTGAGGAGGGGAGATGACCCAATGAACTGGAGGCCGTAGACAACTTTCAGGGTGTAGTAAAAGTACCTGGAGTCGTTGCTGTCTGCATTGACCTGAATCTCGTCTGCGTTAATCCTGAGCCATGAGTACTGCATCTTGCGAAGCCTCGCCTCTACTGTCCTCTGCGTACTAGTGAAGCCTACTGTTACGTATATGTAATTAAACTGCTTGTGTGTTAGTTTTAAAATTCTTTTTTATTTTATTTTTGTTTCATTACATTTTATTGTAATGATTATTGAAAGGATTCGAAATTCTTTTTCAGTAATTCGATATTTTCTTTTACTAAATGTTATTTATCTAAGTGGTAAAACGTGTTACATGAGAATTATTTTTAGTTAACCTAGTTCGTCTTAGGTTGGAGAAGTTTGTAAACAGGCGGTTAAAGTGATTGGTCAGTATCAGGGCCATACTTTCCTTGCGTGATCACCATGTGTAAACAACGTTTCTTTGCTATTGGTTTTTAAGTGGGGTTACACTGGCGTAAGTGATGGATTTCTTGTAGTAAGAGACCACATGACCCATCTCGCGAACTTGAAACGATGTTTTGGGGGTTTAAATACGCATTCTTAATATTCTTCTGTCAGAGTCGTTTTAACATCTTGAAGGAACAAGGTGTTTTTTTTTATTTGTTACCAGATTGTTTGTTTTTCATCTGATTTTTGGATTTAATAGTTTATTCTCCTGGAAACTCAACAAGTTGACTTTCTTATAAAAAATTCTGAAAGATATTCATGGAAATTTATTCTGGAATTATTCGGAAACAAAAACTGTGATTCAGTTGAGAAATTGTTGATATTCGTACATTGGACCATATCTGACGTCATCGCCTTCCATATTTGTACGTCGTCGAGATTCGAACCTGGATTCTAACAGAACTATTTAGTGATAGGACTTGGGTTTTCATTCTTAGGATCAAATTTTGGATTATATTCACAAACTGTAAGTCCTATTTACAAATTTTTACATTGTTTTCTAGGGAAATAAATTATTTTGTTAAAATATACAAAGCTTGTTCACTTCACTCTTTTCTTCTGTTACATTTGTACGAGCCTACACGTAACACTACTGTCTTGGTGAAGTGTCGCTTAGAATGGTTATATATAGGCGGTGTTTTTTCTGCATGCGGATTTTCTATCTATTGATTATTTTCATCGAACCAGTCCTGGATGTAAGATGGCGGTGGAGTAGACAGTGTATCTAAAGGAGGCCTAGTCCTCTTCTGCTGTTGCCTGGTCAATCTGCATGTTTTCAAGTTTGCTATCGAGGATCTTTGAAGGACTTTCAGCGATTGAGCTGTTTTTCACCTTCGAGATGTTTAATCTTTTTAAAGTCCATTTCCCTTGTGAACGTATCTTGTGCTGTATGTGAAGATTGAACTTGGACACATTTAGAATGTGGTCCGTCCAAGAATCAGCAGCACACATGGCCATCGTTTCTCGTACTTCCTTTCTATCTTTCATCCTGGTAATGACATAGTCGATGAAATGCCATGACGTCTTTTTACGGGTAGGTAGGCGAAACAAAGTATTGGTGATGACGAGATCGTGTATGGCGCACATCTTGAGCAGTATGAGCCCGCTGCTGTTGCACTTGCCTACACCATGTATTGCGGAAACTCCTTTCCGGGTTTGGTGGTCAATCCCTACTCTATGGTTGAAGTGTCCAGGAGTGATAAGCTTTTCCGATTTCGGGGTGGCTGAAATGGGGTGCTAAATCTTCCTGACACCCTGACACCCCAGGAATTGTAGATAGGAAACTGGACAAACTCATATCGAATTTGTAAGAGAGACAATCTATCTGATATGTGGTTCTCAACCAAGAAGATTGATAAAGATTATGATAAACTAAGAAAAAACCTCAAATAATTAAATAGTTCCCGGACTGCATCATTAGTGAGACAAGACCCATCTTGACGATCAAAAGGTGGAAACTTTGAAAAATGCTGCTCGAACATCTAATGATTATTCCTTGGTTCCTAAAGTTTCATTATTCAGTGACAGTACCTCTTGCAAGTTTCTATTTTACAAAATCTCACTCTCAAACGGGTTCCTCCAAATCTCAATCCGGCACAACTTTTAGAAATCAAACATCTGATAAAACAAATCAGAAAGCCTTATCTCTTCCTAAGTGCGATTAATCCTAAATTTCTGATTGCTACATGATGAAAACCAAGCAAAAGAATATAAATGCTTATTCTAACTTTTCTTATTTCAAAGAGGTCAAAATCACGGTCTTGTATTGAAAGAAATACATTTGTTGGGTCAAACAAATCACATTCTGATTATATTTAGGAGACGTTTGAGCTGTTCATGTTGCAAGGTTCTATAAAACTTCTTTGTAACTCTGTCAAGCCTATCGCTATTAAAATATTGTGATACACAGAAGATTCTCAGAGTGGCCCGTACATTATCTTTGAAACATCATAGAAGTTATTCTTATCATTACAGGATGCATAGAATTGAATTTCATCTACTGTATTGCTTCTCCATGAGTCTTGCAACTCTCTGAATTTGCATTGGACAATCCTCTTTATGCTGTTGAAGGTTGTCTTCTAAGATGATTAAGTGCTGTCTTCTAAATAGACCTTCAGTAACCCAAGTATCTCATTCAGATGACCCTGTATGGCAGCATGGTGAGAGTGTTGGATGGAGCTGAGTACAGAGACACTGAAGGATTTCCATTTTTCCTCGATATTCTAGCAGATTGTATCGATTGTATTCGTTGACTGTACAGTTCATCAACAAATGCCTGTTTCAAATTCTCCTTTCAATTTGGTGACATAATGCTTTTGGGGCATTTTTTACTTGAGGTCGTCGGCTAGGCTGAATCTGGTTATTAGGCTTTGGGACTATGAGCCTTTGGTCAATACAGTATGATGTACTTCTCATGGTCTTCGCACTCCGCCATCCTGCCTGTTTCTTCTCCTGACGATGACATAGTCGATAAGATGTCAGTGCCTGGAGCGTAAGAACATCCAGGCAGGAAAACTGTGTGGATGACTATGAGGTCATTTTCAGTGCATTTTCTCAATAAGAGAAAGTCCGTTGCTGTTTTATTTGTCAAATCCATTTTTGCGTTACGATTGGCAATATCTTTTGAACTAAGTCACCTCTAGCTTTAAAGTCACCAAGGATGGTGAACTTGTCTGCCTTTGGTACTGCTGCTTTATAAACTACCATGTCTTCATAAAATTTGTTCTTCATCTCATTTGGACTGGTCATTTTCGGTGCAAAGGTGCTTCTAATAGTTACATGTCTTTGCCAGACAGTGGGATTCTCATTTGCATTACTCTTTCATTAACGCCCTTTGATAGATGTGTGACCTTGCTCATTGGCTGTGAGTTGATGGCAAACATACCTATACGTTGCTCCTTATTTATTTTGGCCACTCCAGAAGAATGTGTAGCAAGCTCCTAATTCGGTAAGTTGTTCTTTCCCAACTGGGCGAGTTTCACTTCGACTGCTTGCTCTGGATGTTGAATCTGGATAGTTCTCTACCGATTGGAGCTGTTCTTTTATCTGGTTTATATGTTGATGTACTGTCCATTAATGTAGGTACGTTTCAGGCACCAAAAGTTATAAAAGTCTTCTTGTTCGGCTTTCGACAGCTTAAATATCATCCATATCAGCCACGGTCAATAATAACCAGCTATTTTATGGCACCTTTTCCTGCCCCTTCCTCATGTTACTAAGGAGATCAATGCAATCCTGAAAGGGGCTACTCAGTCTGCTGCAGATTTGGTCCAGTGAAAAGTGACCCTATACTCTGATCGGCCCATGCGCAGGTCTGCAGCTACAGCTCCCAGTGTATCCACGTAGCTGCTTTGCCGATAGCCACAGGACTTCAAGACGTATAGTGGGGAAGGAGAATAGTGTCATAACCTACGAGTGTTCTGGATTTAAGTTAAGAGAAAGCTGAGCTGAGTCGCCCTCACTCTCTCGTCCAAGCCTGTCTGAATCGACCGGCATGACAACGTTGAGACGTCTGGAGATAAGCTGGGATGCAGTAGATGGCCATCAGTTCCTATTGTGCTTGAACTGATACCCTGTGCTGACCACAACTCTTATCATCTTCTTTCACAGCCGGTCGATGAGTCGATATAGTAGTAGTAGTGTATGAGGATTCTGGCTCACCAATCCTAATACATTCTGAGACTAATATATCCTGACATTTTCAAACATATTACGATTATACTTCAGAAACTCTATTTTCAAAAGATCCACATATTTTTGAGGAGTATTCTAACTCATTAATCTTAATATGTTTCAGCTGAAAATGTCAGAATATATTAGTCTCAGAATGTGTTAGGATTGGTGATCCAGAATACCTCATATACTTTCCCTACTGCTTCTTTTTTAAAATTTTCTCTTTTTCAGCTTAAATTTTGGACTATTTTTTCTTTTTAAAACTTAAATTTATAACAAAATTGTCTCTTTTTTAGCTTAAATTTTCTCTTTTTTTTTTAGCTAGAAATATTTTATCAGAGGAGTCTATTATATAAGTTTAGACAAAATTTATCTTCTATTTCTTAAGATTAGACAAAATTATTTTCATAAGATTTTTCATATTTCGAGACTCTCATTGGAAGTATATCTATTAATATTCCATCTTTTGTATGAAATTCACGAAATAAATCATCCATATCATATTTAACCGCACGTAAGTAAGATCTTATTTGATTTAACGTTTTTTTGCATGTCATACTTGCTGTCTTACAAGTTGATTTTCTTGCCGCTAAAGTAGGTTCTATACGTTTAAGTACTGTTGATAAACTAATTCCAATACCTGAAATAATTAATAAAATGGGTTTATCATGATTCCGCTAGAAATTATACCAGAAGTTGTCATTAGTAATGGAAAATATGACGTTAAGCTAATTAAACTTTAATAATATTTACAGCATTTTTTCGTACACCAAAACTTTTTATGATAGTGTTTATAACATTCTGCTAGTGCATCAAGATCAGATTTTGGTATAGTTTCAGAAATATGATTGAAATCCATGATTTCTTTTTTCATTATATGATAACTATTTTATAAAACAACCCCGAAAGTTTTAGTACTAATAGAATCTAAAAATATACGTAAATTTTCGTTGTTATACATATTATCTTTATAGCTAAAATAAACAAATGATGAAGTATTTTCATAACGTTTATCTGTTTTGACAACATTTTTTGTCAGCCAATCATATGCTTTAAAAGTGGTAACTGAATCAATCTTATTTCTATATTTATCAGTTTCATTTATAAAATTACTAAGTTCTTCCTCCATTTCATCAATAAAACCGAATACTAAACTTATTGATCTAATGTATAATTTTTAAGTATGAGATGTTGTTTGATAATTGCATGCGCTACAACGAAAGTAATTAAGTTTTTTTCTCGTATTTCATATGGACTGATTATTCTAGGCGTTAAAATAGAGTTTAATTTTGATAATAATTTTACATATTGTTTTGTAAATATCTTTTTCAGCTTCATTATAATATTTCCTAAGAATTATCTGTCTAATACGTAATACTGATGGGTCTGGAACATCATCTTCTTCATTAATATCATAAAAATATTATAATAATATTTACTCGGAATTATTGATAAAACATTAGTAAAAAAACTTTTCCCTGTCAACATTATTAAAACTAGCAATTTCACTGTCAATATCTTTGATTATTGAAAGAGATTTATTGATTAAAATATAATCATGATTATCAGATATCATTTGAACTATAGCATTTAAGCAAGCTTTTACTAACAATTCCGGATCTTCTGAGAAATTAACTACTTTAAGCAGTGCTTCTTTGTCGTGATAATACATACCAATATGACTAAAACTTGATCTTTTTGAGAAAATGCCATTTAGTTTTTTATTTCTTTTAAGACCATTTTCTTTACCTTCAGTTAATCTGTTAAGTCGACCATGATTTTCGTTAACTTTTCTTTCTTCTACTTTTTTATCACCAAAAGCTATTGTGCTTATTAAACCTGATTTAACTATTGTATCTGTATGTTCTGGGTTAAGCTCAAGTAATGCTTTCTTAAGTATATTTTCAATATCTTTATCTTCGTCAAGACAATTGTCTGGGTTTCAGTATCTTGTTATTTTATCAAAATTATCTAATTCTTTTTTAACTGACGTCTCTCGTATTTGCAACACTAACATAATTTATTTCATAATCTAACATTTTTTCTATAAAACTATCTCTCACATGTTTTAATAAAAAATTTAAATCTTTATTTTTTTCTATTGCCGCTCTTTTTTCACTAATAACATTATCTGAGAAAGTTTGTTCGTCAGCGTCAAAAACATGTTTATAATATTCTTTAGCTACTGTAATAATTGATGGTTCAGATATTATATCAATAATGTTACACTAAATCGTCCAACGAAAACAACTGCCAATAAGATAAACCTGGATTACCAGCCTCATATCTACTAAAGAACAATCTGTAAAATATATACTTTGTAGGAGATGATGTTAGTAAAAAGATTTCTATTGGCGTTAATCCTATTGGAGTACTTATTGTGTGATATAAAGTTGACCAATTAACATCATCATTTGATCCCTCAAGTTTCCAATCTAAAAGTCTTTCAGTATCACTGTAACGTCCTCGTACAATAAACTTCCAAATAGCAACCGCCGACGGACATCCAATTTTAATCCAATAACTAGCGCTCCACCAACAGCTACCCATTCGTTTGCTGTATCATCAGAAAGTGTTACATTATGACAGCTGTATTGTGTTGTATTATATACAGATGATGCTGAAATTGTAAACCAATTTATTTGTTTAGTTTGTATATTTGTACATCTAGTTATTAGACCAGCATTATGTTTAGCATATAATTTTACTCCACCACCTGGTAGAAACTATCAACATAAGCTTTATTTGCTAAATCATTTGCTGATGTTGGAGTTGCTGATGAGGTTATTTTATTAATTCCCACACTTAATGTACCTGTCATTGAATCCCCAACTTTTTTCAACGAAACAGCATTTATATAAGTATACATGTTATTTGTTACATCAGTATTTTTAGAATCAACATAATATTTATTTGTCAGATCTTCAGCAACTGCTGGTGTGTATGTTGATGTTATCCTATTACTACTAATATTCAAATTTCCTATCATAGTGCTCCCACTTTCTAAAACTACATCATTATTTATGTAAGACGCTAGATTATTAGTTACTTCAGTATCTCTAGCATTAACATAAGCTTTATTAGTTAAATCTATATCATTTTCTGGTATATAATCTGAAGTTATTTTATTAGATCCCATATCTAGAGTACCAGTTAACGTCCCACCTGTTTCATCAAGTTTTTTATAATCTACAGTTTTTAATTGTAAATAACTTACTGCTTGTGTTTGATTCAAATTTGGTGGCGGATACGCATTTTCTAAATTTATTATTTTTTTATCTGTCATATCAACAGCACCTACAGCTTTATCAAATTTAATATAATCAACATACAACAACTGTATATAACTTACAGCTTGTGTATTGTCTTTAACTGTAGCTGGATAAGCAGTTTTTAAACCTGTTATTTTTTTACCTGACTTGAATGTATTGTCAGTCACTGTTCCACCAGTTTTATCCAGGTTTTTGTCATCAATATATTTTAACTGTAAATAACTTGTAGCTTGTGTATCTATAGCATTAATTGGTGGATAATCCGTTTCTAAGCCTAAAATTCTCTGATTTGGAATCAGTAAATTACCTGTTATTGTATCACCAGATTTTTTCAAATATCCCGATAAATCAATGCTTCCGTTTGATGTTGCACTTGCAGCTGATGAATCTCCTAACTATGTTCCAAATTTTGTATAATGACTCATTATTTATTTGTTATATTATAATTTTATATATGTAAATTATATAACATAAAATTGTATAACAACAACGGCAAAATCGTCAATATTAAATTTTGATAAAGAGCGACTGGTAAAACATAAACATAACAATGAGCTTCCAGACTGTCATTATCTTATTGTTGGCCGGACTGGACCTGGTAAAACAAATTTGTTAATGAACTTACTGTTAGGCGATAATTTTAATTACGACAGAGTTTATATTTATACGATTAATCCGCAACAGGATAAGTACGAGCTACTTAGCGAATACAATAACAAACTTCGAGATGACCATGAAGCTGGTGAAGATTTTTTCATTATCAAGCAACCAGAAGAACTTATTCCAGTCAATCAATTTGATTCAGACGAACATAAGATAGTAGTTTTTGATGATATTCCGTTAAATAATGAGGAAATGAATGAAAAAGATCATATTTCTCGTTGTCACGCAATAAGAAATGTAATTCTATTTATTTAGCTCAAGGTTTATATAACGTTGACAGATTTATTAGGAGAAATACTGGTTGTTTTATATTATTTCCTGGACTAGATAATGTTGATGTTAGAAATATTGCGAACGAGCAATGTGGCGACGTAACTAAAGATAAATTTATAGAACATTATCATAAAGCGACGGCTGATAAATACAGTTTCTTTCTGTTTGATAAACTTGCTAATGATCCAACAAAAATGTTCAGATATTGTGTTAATGAGTATTTATAATAGTTTTATCAAACATTTTTAATATAATTATGGAAGACGAAATAAAATATAACAAACATTTAGATACTCTAAACAAAGTTATCAAATCTAGAACTGATGTTAGAGGAAAAGTAGAACAAGTTAGACTTGGACAAATAAAAGCTGAAGAAGAAACAGCTAAAATGTTTAAACCTGTTACTGAAGCTTTACTTGGAAAACAATCCCAAATTTCGCCAATATCAGAAGAAGATCTTAACAAATTACAAGAGAAAGGTTTTCTTGGGTTAAACATAAGACATCAAGAAATAACTGGTGACAGTATTATTGCTAAAACTGAAGAAGATAAAAAAAATAGCTAGGGCACTTACAGAACATATTGTTGATCCTGTCAATAGAGAAATTCAATATAATCTTTATGTAGATAATCCACTTGCACTTCAAAGAAGATTATCAGATCTGAGTAATTATCAAACAAACAAACTTTTAAATATATTATTAAAAAAAAAGTTTTATCAAAAAAAGAGAAAGATTTCAAATACCAGGAGATATTACTGATATCGAAGAACAAAGACAGCATTTAATTAAAGAAGCAAATGATTATACACTTGAATCTGATTATATAGAATTTTGAACAAAAAATAATATAACAGATATTAATAATATAAGAAAATGGGTCTTAGACAGGTATACTAGATTTATAAATAATTTAAGTAAAATAGTTCATGATGGTACTGATGCTCTTGATCAATTAAATATAACTACAAAAAAATGATATGATTAGACTTACTAGTACGATTAATGATAGTGTTGTTGCTACGAGTTTTTTGAATGCAGCAATGGCTTACTGAAATAGAGCTGAACCATATGAGTGGACATTTCCCAGATTATTTAAATCGATAGATGAAAATCGTGCGAAAAAATTCAGAAAAACTATAAAAGAAGAAAAAGAAAGAACTGGATCTGGAGTAAAAATATTTACATCAACAGCTGACATGTTTGATAGATTAATGCTGCTAATATCGTCAAAAAAAGCTGGTAATGTTGGAGTTGAAATTGATAATAAAATTACTGATATACTAGATCACCTAAGATCTAGTGAATTATTAACATATGACGAATATAAAATTTTACATATCGACCTAATTTTATAAGATTATGATATATATATAAGATGTAAACAACATTGTTACTTGACTCTAGTGCAATTGAAAAAGATAGTGCACATTTTTCAGTAAATTATAATCCACCAATACAATTAGATAATGATAAGCAATTCGAAAGTGGACTAATTTCATGTACAGCATGGCATTCTATGGCTAACGTAAAAACTGGAATCAATGACGAATTTACGTTTAATCCTGGCGTTTGGGTAACATTTAAAATTCCGCAAGAAGCCTACAACGTAACTGATTTAAATAAGACATTACTCGAATTAATAAAGAAAAATGGCGGAGTTGCGGACAATTTTGAGCTAACACCAAATTATAACACATTACGCGTCAGAATAACATTAAAAATAATTTGATAACAGATTTTTCGTCGGCAACAAGCATAGCGTCGCTAATAAGATTTACTCACAAGCAAAACGGATCTGAAGCAGAACACACTATAACGTATGACGGAGATTTACCAGTAAATATAACTGACGTAAATACAATATTGATAATTTGCTCTATTGCCACCGGATCTTACTCAGCTAAAGGTAGTCAAGGGCAAACGATATATAGTTTTTCACCAGACGTTCCACCTGGTTCTCTCATGCAAATTAATCCTCGCCAGATTATTTATTATTCATTAAATGTTGAAAATCAAATTACAGACATAAGTATGAAATTGACGGATCAATCTCGACGACAACTAGATCTTAATAATAAAATTGTTACCTATTATTTACACCTACGCGTTGCGTAGGCACACAATCACATTGTGATTGACAATAAAATCGTAAACTATTTTAGTATAACATGCGACGAAAAGTTTATAGGAGAAAAAAAATTGGAGGATTTTTGGGAAATATATTTGTTAAAATTATTGAAAATATACCAGGAATTTTGCATAAAGTTGCACCAATTGCACTTGACGCAAGCAAAGCATTTGCAACTGGAGCCGCATCTGCCGCTGGAACTGCTTTAGCACAAGAAATAGCTGAAAAAATAAAAGGTGAAAAACCACCAGATATAAAACAAGCCATTTCAGAAAAAGCTCCAACAAAAGAAACAGAACGTGCAATGATAACGACAACATAAAATCTTTTATCACCAAAAGGTGAACAAATTATTAAAAAACTAGTTAAAAAAGTACTCCAATAGTTGCTGCATTTTAATTTTATGTAAATAAATTATTAAAAGATGTCTGTTAAAAATTATCTAGATTTAGAGGAAACTTATGATATTGATGATGCAGCAACAGAATTTAAGTATATTGAGTATCTTGATGAAAACTCAAATGAACCAAATGAAGCTTGAGTACGAACATTTAATACCAGAGATGAAGACGTATTTTTATTACCTCATAAAGCAATGTTGGAAGTTCGTGGTCGGATTATGACAATAGCTAATCCACCTGTTGAAATTGCAGCTAATGCGGAAATAGCTCTTATAAATAATGGCTAGAGATTATTTAGAAGTGCACGTTATCTACTAGCTAATCAAACGATAGAAGATATTTCAATGCACTTACAAGTTGTAAGTACAATCTTAAATATCGTATCGTTTAACGAGGATTTTTCTAGGTAAGCTGCAACAAATATGATGTGGTTTAAGGATACTAGAAGTGGTGCAGCAGCTTTATCAGGTGCAACTGTAAAAGATTTTCTTATCGCTAATGCTGCAAATTTTGGTATAGCCCCACCAGCTGTGGCTGCTGATGCAGCAGCTACATTAGTTTCACTTACTGCTGCTTGTAATAATTTTGGTATACCAACACCAAGAGCAGGTTCGATAGGCGATGAAATGTTAGATCATGTTAATAGCACAATTGGATTTCGAAATCCACGTTACAATGAAGGTTATGCTAAAAGAAAAGCTTTTGCAGCTGAATCCAAACAAATTACAATGATGCTGCCGTTGAGTTAAATTTTTGGATTTTGTAGAGACTATAACAAAATATTTCGTGAAGTTAAACATACACTTATTTTAGATCGATCAGAACAAAATGATTGTTTACTTAGAGCTGGTGGAAATGACGTACAATTTATTATAAACAAACTATCATTGGATAGATCATTACAACTAGATGAAAAGCTTGAGAAATATACAAAGAAAATTTATTTTAGACAAAATAAAATATATCAGACAGCAGCTCCAAATACTACCGACTATACATGGCGAGTTACAACAACTTCAAGCGAACAACTACCACGCAATATATTTGTTGTATTTCAACAATAAAATAGACGTAATGATCAAGAACAAAATAATGCCGTATTTAGTCACGCTAACATTAGAAGAATATTTGTTAGATTAAACTCAAAACAGTATCCAGAACGAGCTATTGAATGCAATTTTACTGATGACGAGACAAAGAATTTATCTAGACCATATATGTATCTTATAGATGCAATGCAAAAGTATCAAGATGTTGGAGAGGGATCTCAAATATCTGTAGAGGAATTTCGTTCCCTTTATCCAATATTTTATTTTGATGTTAGCAAACATTTTGATAAAGTTATTAAATCAACTGCAGATATAGAAATTACATGGACACTTGGAGCTGCTCCAGGTGTAGCTGCAGATTTAAATGTGCATGCATTAATCATCAGCGATCGTTACGTAACAATTGACTCTATCAAAGGTAAATTGTTGGTACAAGTTTAATCTACGATCTTGATATAATGACAACATATACTACAAAAGAAATATATTTGTCAGATAGTCAAGTTAAGAAATTAGCTGCTTCTGTAGCTAAATAACGGCTGGTATCATTAAAAATTAATCCACAAAATAAAACTGGAACATTAACAAAATTAATGTTAACTTAAACACAAATAAATATACTTAGTAAGAGCAAGATGTTTATCTTAAATCTTAGCGAGTCACAAATAATTGCAATGTCCAGAAATGGCGGTTTCTTTGGTCCGGCAATAGCGACATTAGCTAAGACATTATTATCTAAACTTCTACCAGTGCAAGGAACATTAGGAATAGCGGCAGCATCTGGCGCAATATCTGGCGCAACGAAAAAAGCAGTTGAAGGTCATGGTATAAAGAAAATGTGTGTCTAAAAATATAATATAATGCCTAAACGAGCAAAGAAGACAAGTAACAGAAAGACAACGAAGAAAAAGACACAAAAACAGCAAAAATTGAACGGCGGATTCATAGGACCATTGCTGGAGGGAGTAGCTGGAAGTTTATTGCCAAATCTGCTAGGGATAGGTCGGGGATTAACATTACCGGGAACACACGTGCGTTAAGTAATTTTGATATACTTGATAAGCTAAAAAAAATATTAAAAATTTCGTGGGGTCTATTCTAAAGACGAACTCAATAGTACTGCCGCTGGTGGTTCGTGTGTCATAAATATACAAGATTTTAATGATGGATCTGGTACGCATTGGGTAGCCGTTTATGACAGTAATTATTTTGATTCGTTTGGACTTCCTCCGAGCGACGCAATAAAACAATATATTAATAGATCAGCAGTAAAAGAAATAAATTATTTGTCTAATCAGCTTCAACCAGTTGGAACATCTGCTTGTGGATATTATTGCATAATGTTTATCAAACAAATGTATCAACCTAAATTTAATTTTTTTCCAATTTATTTTACAATTTTATGAGCAACCTTGTCTCGCTAATGATGATATTGCTATTAATCTTATCTAAACATGCAAACATAAAATGCTAACATATTGCCTCAAATGTAAAACTAAAACTGAAACTAAAGATGAAAAAACAGAAAAAACAAAAAATAAGAGAATAATGTTAAAGAGTATTGGTGTAGTTTGTGAAAGAAAAAAAGTATGTTTTTAAATAAAAAGCAAACTCTAGTAAAATTGTTAGGAGATGGGGTACCATCTGGATGTGATAAAGTTATTTTAGTAGATGATTAATCTGATAAAATATTTATTATATGTTTTTTACTTACTCTTCTGATTCTCAGAATTTGTGGGTCAAACCTCAAGCAACTTTCAATATCATTTTTAATATATTTGATATTTTTCCACAAAAATTAAAAAAAAATAAAAAACTTGGCAAAAAGATAAGAAAAATGGGCAAAAAAAAATAAGAAAAATTGACAAAAAATAAGAAATATTAAAAAATGATATTGAAAGTTGCTTGAGGTTTAACCTACAAATCTACAAATTTTGAGACATTTAATCAAAAGAGCAAGTAAAAAAAAACATGTAAATAAGGTTAAAACAGATAAATAAAAATGGATAAAATTGATTTTTTTTTCAGATTTATAATAAATATTTTTCGGATTTATATTGTTTAAGATTAATAATTTATCAGATTTATAAATACTTTATCAGATTTATAATAAATAATATCAGATTTATAAATAATTTATCAGATTTATAATAAATAATTTATCAGATTTATTGCAATATTTTTTCAGATTTATAATATAATTTATTAGATTTATATTTTTTAAGTTAATAATTTATCAGATTCATAACAATATCTTATCAAATTTGTGACACTATTTTATCAGATTTATAATAAATAATTTTGAGATTTATATTTTTAAGACTAATATCTTATCAGACCATGTTATTAAGATTAATATTTTATCAAATTTATAATAAATAATTTTCAGATTTAAGATTAATATTTTATCAAATTTATAATAACTAATTGATCAGATTTATAATAAATAATTTTCAGATTTATAATAAATCATTTTCAGATTTATAATAAATATTTTATTAGATTTATAATATATACTTTTCAGATTTATAATAAATATTTTTCAGATTTATAATAAATAAATTATCAAATTTTTAATAAATAATATCAGATTTATAATAAATAATTTTCAGATTTATAATAAATAATTTTCAGATTCATAATAAATAATTTATATTTTTATTGTTATAAAATATATAGATGATATGCGAATGTGACTGCGACAGAGATCTTTGTTTGGAACAAAATAAAATTATAACATATTGTCAGAAATGCGATAATAGAGAAATAATTGGTAGTGGATTAGACATACATAAATTAATTGGTAAATTACCTAAACCGAAAGGTTGTTGGACATTACCTGGACATAAATATAATGGACCATATAATCCTCTAGATAAGCAACTTGATGAAAATGATAATCCTATCCCAGGACAAGAACCATACAATCAAGTTGATGCAATAGCAATGCGACACGACATATGTTATAGAGATAACGAACAAGATAAACTTGGTTGCGATAAAATGATGTTAGATGAGCTTCGTGATATAAAACCAACAAATATGAGAGAAAGATTTGACAGAAGATTAGTTCTGGGTCTGATAGGAACAAAGCATAAATTGGGTTTAGGTGAAATGGAATCGCTTGCGTTGGAGTTACATAAACTTAAAAAAAGTTTCTCAGACGTAAAGTTGTAGCAAATGCTGTAGATGATATCTGGGGAGTAGATATGGTTGATGTTTCAAATTGATCAGAAATTAATGATAACAAAAAATATCTTTTTAATGTTATTGATATATTTAGTAAATACGCATTTTCTGTACCAGTTACTGATAAAACTAGAACATCAATAACTGATGCACTAAAGCAGATTATTGTTGCAACTGAAAGAAAACCAAATAGGATCTGGACTGATCATGGAGCTGAATTTTTCAACAATAAATTCGAACAGTTCCTTTTAACAAACTAACATCAAAAAATATGTTACAGGTAATGAGGGTAAAAGTGTCATTGTCGAAAGATTTAATCGTACGTTAAATGAGATGATATATACATATTTAACAATAAAAAATATTAATAGATATATTGATAATCTACAAAAAATTGTTGATAAATATAATGATACAAAACATAGGTCAATCAAAATGTCACCAAATGAAGCAATTAAAAATTCAGTATTAGCAAATGAAAATATGTACAGGAGACACAAATTTAAAGTTGGTGATAAAGTTAGAATTTCATTGACAAAGAAAGTATTTGAAAAAGGATTTACTCAAAATTGGACTGAGGAAGTGTTTATTGTTGATAAAGTTTTATTAACAATACCTGTTACTTACGCAACAAAAGATTTAGCTGGAGAACCTGTAGTTGGTAGTTTTTATGAACAAGAATTTCAAAAAACTGATCAAGATGTATTTGTCATAGAAAAAGTTATCAAGAAAAAAGGTAATAAACGTTTAGTAAAATGGAGGGGATATAGCGATAAATTTAATAGTTGGATACCAACCCAGTCGATTTTCAAATAATACTGTTGTAAATTTTCTCATATTTTAAAAGTACATTTTTACATTTTACTAGTTTACATAATGATATCAAATATAATTTTCTCTCATTATCTATTGGCATTAAATTAAATATTTTCACAAAAATAAAATCGAATTCAATACTTCTTTGTTGACCATCTATTTTTAAATTTAGAAATGGTCTTATAAACTGCCAGAATGTTTGTTGTTCGTTAACTGTAAAATTAAATTTTATTTTTTTATTTTGTTTGTTATATGATATTTGACATTATATCTAGCAGTAGTCGGTCTATTATAAAATTTCTTATCAAACGTATCTACAATATCATCTTGTTCGTTGTCGTTGTCATATAAAATGTCATCTTCTTAATAACTCTCAGATTTTTCTTCTACTACATTATAGATTTTATCTTCTACTTTAAAATTATCATCTGAATATATTTCAGATAATCGTTTGATCAAGTTCATATTATAATATATTTTTATCTAATTTTCATAATAAAAAAAAATGGACAAAATAAAACCACAAGCAGCACAATCGTAAACGGTACAATCGCAAGCAACCCAACCGCTTGAAATAAAATATCATCAAAAAGTAAATATATTAAATTATAAAGACCTAGCAGAAGCTGTAAGAAAATGTTTGTTTGGACATAATTTTAATTATGTGGATATTTTTATAACCCAGGGTAATCTTAACAAAATTTTGCTGACAATAACAGAGAAAAATAAGTTTAATGAAAATCATCTCATAACGATTAAATATAATAGAGATGATGTTCTAATGTTCGCGCATAACTGTCTGAGTAAAACTGAACTCGAAAATATTATTAATTATCGTATTTAAATGTGAACCTGTCAGATGTTAACAGTGAAGTTGCTGATTTTCGTAAACCATCAGCTATATCTTTTACTGATTGTGGATGAATTTTAAGATATTTCCCAGCAGCTGTCATTGTCTTAAATTTCATTTCTTCACCAGTTTCTATATTTATTGAAATTATTTGTCTGGTCGGATTTTTAAAATTATTGCCACCACCAGCTCCTCTTCTAGTATTTTCTTTTTGTGTTACTATATCTAAATTCTCAAAGCGATTATCGGATTTAATGCTGTTAATATGATCGATAACTAAACCATTGGGTATTGCACCATTGAATGTTTCATAAACAAAACTATGGGCTTTAGAATGAACAAAATCTATTTTAGTTCTCCTAACAGTTATATATAAATAACTAGTATCAATCAAATTTCCAATAACTTTTTTATTTATTCTATTTCGTATAATACCCCGATTATTAGCCTCATATAGATCAAAAACTGGGCGCGGTTGAAATAAATTTTGTTATGTTAAGTTTTCAATATTATCATCATTAATCGAATTATTTACTATATAAACTCGTTGTTCTTCTGGAATATCATTACAAAATAAAGTATAAATAAAATCTTTTCTAAACATTTCGGTTCTATCTGTATCATCTCCTTTTACTGAAATTATCATTCCATATGGGGTTGGTACACCTATAGATTTTTGTGATTTTATGTTAATAACAGACCCTAATGCATTTCCGGCATAACGATTATAAACTGAGTGAACATGATAAGATTCCTGCTCTTCCGCTGTCAATCTAATATATCTCAAAATTTCTGTGATTATATTACAGGTATTTCCAATCTCTAATAGGAATTTTATGAAAAATCAATTAAATATAAAAGTAATATATATAATGTTGAGATTGAGAGATATTGCTAAGAAGAGCTTTATCAAAGCTGAAAAAATTCCTACTGCATTTTCAGGTTATGACAATAGTTATCAATTTGATAATCAAAATGTATTAGTAAATTTTAACTCAAAAAATTTATCTCATCTTTTACAACAAGTTGTAACAAAAGAACTTGCTAAGCATAAAAGTATGAAGTTGATAGTTCAGTATCATGTTATTTTATCAACGTTACATGCAATCGAAAAAGATATACTTAATAAAATTTTTGAAAATACAGATTTTGATACTGAAACTTCAGAACCTTATCTGACAGACAAGTCTAGAAAAATATTATTTGGAACAAATATTTCTGTAGTTGCTGATGAAATACACCAAGAAATAAATTTAAAAAACTAGAAGAATTTACAGCATCTGGTTCTGGATGGAAGTTTGAGATGATAAAAGAAGTTTTACTTCATTCAGCAAAATATAATGTACGTAGAAGTAGTTCTTATGTTGATCTCCCACAAAAAATTAAAAATAAAAAATGTTGTATAAATGTCAAAAATCATGACAATAAATGTTTTTGCTGGTCAATATTATCTGATAAATACCTCAAGAAAAAATTCTGACAGAATTGAAAAATATTTACAATAAGAAAAAGAGCTAAATTTTAACGGAATAATTTTCCCAGTATCCGAAAATCAAATACCAAAATTTGAGAAACAAAATAATATGTCAGTAAACGTTTTCGGACTAGACGAAAAAGAAAATATTTACCCAAGATATATTTCGAAAAATGCTAATAAAAAACTGTAAATTTATTGTATTATAAGAACATTATTGTTTAATAAAAAACTTTAGCGGATTAGCTAGAGGACAATATAATAAAAATAAAAATAAAAAATATTTTTTTTTATAGTTGCTTACAGGGTTTTTCTAAGAATGAGAAATTGCAAGAAAATATTAAATACTGTAATAATGTCCAAAAAATAACAATGCCGCTCGAAAAAGAAAACGTTTTAAAATTTAAAAATTATAATCATAAGCTAAATATACATTTTGTTATTTATGCTGACTTTGAGTGTTTACTAGTTCTAGTAGCTGGAGCTGAATATAATCCTAACAAATCAAGTACAAGAAAAATACAGCAACACGTGCCATGTGGAGTAGCTTATAAAATAGTTTGTTGTGTCAATGATAAGTTTTCATGTCCAGTTAAGTTATATAGATGTAAAGACAGTGAATCTGAAAGTCCAGCAATTTGGCTACTAAAAATCTTATAGATCATGTTAATAAAATTTCTAACAAATTATTTAAGACAGCTCCAATGAAAATAACATCTAAACAACAACTTGAATTTGATGAAGCAGTTGATTGTCATATTTGTGAAAAATCCTTAGGTAATGATAAAGTTTGTGATAATTGCCATTTGACTGGACAGTACAGGGGAGCAGCTCATAATAATTGTAATTTAAAATTTCATGCACCAAAGCTTATACCTGTCGTTTTACATAATTTCAAAGGTTATGATACTCATATTATTGTAGAAGCTTTTGGTGATGATGAGGTTAAATCTAAACTAAAACTAAATAATAAGATAAAATGTATACCAAATTATTTTGAAAAGTAAATGTCAGTTACTCTTGGGAAATTACGTTTCATTGACAGCTTACAATTTATGGCAGCATCATTAGATGAACTTGTTAGAGGTTGTAGCTATTTCACTAATCTAAAACATTGTTTTGGCGATAAATTTAATCTGCTAACAAAAAAAGGTGTATTCCCATATGAATATCTTGATGATTGGAGCAGATTCGATGAAACTTCTTTAACAGAAAAAGATTAATTTTATTCCCAATTAAAAAATGAAAATATTACAGACGAAGAATATAAATATGCACAAGAAATTTGGGATAAATTCGATTGTAAAACATTAGGAGATAATCATCATTTATACCTAAAAACAGATGTATCATTATTATCAGATGTTTTTGAAAGTTTTCGTCAGGTTAGTTATAAAAATTATGGACTAGATCCATGTTGGTACTACTCATCTCCAGGACTATCTTGGTATGCTCTTCTAACAACGAGTAAAATAGAATTAGATTTATTAACAGATGTTGATATGTTTAATTTTATTGAAAAAGGTATAAAAGGTGGAATTAGTGTCATAACGAAAAATATGCGATTGCTAACAATAAAAACATAAAAAATCATGATCCTAAAAAAACCATCAAATTATATTACCTATCTTGGTCACAATAATTTATATGAATGGGCAATGTCAGAACCAAGGCCATGCGGTGGATTTCATTGGATAACACCAGATCAGTTTCTTAGAGAAACTGAAAAAGGTTTACCCCAAAAAGTCAATAATGATTTTTCCGATGTTACCTAATTTGCTAAAGTTGATCTCGACCATCCAAGTATATTACATGATCTACATAATGACTACCCATTCTGCGCAGAATCAATGAAAATTGATTATAGTTTATTATCATCAGATCAACGAGCATTGACAATAACTAAAAACTCTATAGTTAATAAACTAGTTCCAAATTTGTTAAACAAAAAAAAAAATATGATGTCATACATTATAGAAATTTAAAACAAGTGGTTGTTGTTGGATTAATCTTTAAAAAAGTTCATAAAGTTTTAAAATTTAATCAGTCGCGGTGGATGGCAGATTATATTGATTTGAATACCAAGAGTCGAGCTATAGCTAAAACTGAATTTGAGAAAAACTTCTTTAAGTTGATGAATAATTCGGTTTTTGGTAAAAACAATGGAAAATATTGGAAAACGAGTTAACATTGAAATTGTTAATGATGTTGATCGTAGGAACAAGTTAGTTAATGATGATAGTTTTGTTAGTATGAAAATATTTAACCAAAATTTAGTTGCAATACAGAGACGAAAAACAAATTTAAAGCTAAATAAACCTATATATATATTGATGCGGCTGTACTTGATATTTCACAGTGGCTGATGTATGATTTTCATTATCATTTTATTAAAAAGCGGTGGCCAGACTCAGAATTACTATTTACTGATGCTGATTCGCTGGTTTATAATATAAAATGTGAAGATATTTATGACAATAAAAATTTATTCGATTTATCAGATTATCCAACTGACAGCGGATTTCATGACAACGAAAATAAAAAAGTTGTTGGTAAAATGAAAGATCAGTTTATGTTGTGCCAGTAAGAGAATTTGTTGGACAAGAAGTAGGATGTATGCAGTAGTTTTAGATGACAATAAACTGGCATAAAAAGCTAAAGGTATTCCTCGCGGTTACGTAAAAAATATATGAAGTTTGATGATTTTAAAACAGCATTAGACAATAATGTTAGTTTTATAAAAACAAATGTTATTAGAACTAATTATCATAGCTTGAAACTGATACAATCATAAAACGTGGACTGATTAATTTTGATGATTAAAGATACTGTAAAGATGGGGTTAACACATTAGCTATTGGACATTATTTAATTAATTAATTTTGTCTACACATTATAAATAATGTTCGAAAATTTAATATTACCTGATGGAATTAATAGTAAAATTAAAAAATTAATGATTAATGGTCAGCAGTTGAAATTTGAATTTAATGACGAAATTTCAGGCATTTGTTTTAAAAAATTTGATAAAATAAAACTTTCGCTTATCAAATCAGATGATAACAAATATTTTGATTATCTTGTAAAATTGAGTGATGAACATATGCTGAAGGACGATAATCTTCATGATCCGATTAGTCAAGAAAAATATACAAAAATAAATACCGACTTAAATCGGTCTAAGGTTTCTGAGAAAGGAAATAAGTATGTTCTAACAAGAATAGCTATAAGAGAATTATTTGATTGTTACAGAAAAGTAAGCGGAAAAATTCAATTTTGCTTGTATAAATATGATAATAAAATGTTTTTGGTTTCTAATGTTGAAACATTAATAATAGGAGATGAAGTTCTTTCAGAAAAATTTAGGCTGAAAAAAAGAGAAAATTTAAGCTACAAAATGAAAAAAATAGTCCAAAATGTAAGCTGAAAAAAGAGAAAATTTTGAAAAAAAACAGTAGTAATAGTCTATGAGGTATTCTGGATCACCAATCCTAACACATTTTGAGACTAATATGTTCTGACATTTTCCGCTCAAACATATTAAGATTAATGAGCTAAAATCCTCCTCAAAAATATGTGGATCTTTTGAAAATGGAGTTTCTGAAGTATAATCTTAATATGTTTTGGAGCTGAAAATGTCAGAATATATTAGTCTCAGAATGTATTAGGATTGGTGAGCCAGAATCCTCATATACTACTACTACTGATATGACGCAACAGAAGGATCGTTCATTGTAAGCAATGGGTAGCTAGGTTCAACAGTCGACTGGTACTTACGGTTGTAGGCAATGAATGACCTGGCAAGTACATTATCTGTTCTTCCATTGTCTGCAGCACTTCGTGTTCAACATTTCATAATATTGTCAAATTTGACTAATAGATGACACCTGCCACAAATAAAGCGCGGATGCTGTCTTTCACTGGAGATAACTACAGCCGTTTCAGCTTATATAACATCCTAATCATATATCGTTCTCTTTTATTGTATAATCGCACTTATTATGCATATTTCATTTATAGTGTGTGGTTAATTTTTGTCTATCATTGTATATTGTAAACAGAATGTTTACATAGCATTTGAGTTCAAGGTCAGGCGTGTTTACAATTAGACTAGGGTTTTCCGTTTGTGTGTTTACATTCTATTACTTTTTAGGTCAAGTGAAAATGTGTATGTCATCAAACCATTTCTACAACCTTCATTTGGGTTAAACTTAGGTCATATTTGTATCAAAAGAGCAACTTATCCGCGTTATGAATATTCTGTACATTATAATGATATTGTAACAATGTAACGATTTTATTCGCGTTTATTTTGTCGTATCCAAGGTTTGTTGATTTATCAGAACGATTGTACAGACGTTACATAACAAAAGCGTCTCTCCATCACAAAATGACCGCTCCGGTGGCCTAGTGGTTAGAAAGTCCGCCTCGGATGGGGTAGTTCTCGTGTTTGAACCTCGGCTGACTCGTACCAAAGACTTATCAAACTGGTTAGCCTGGTGTCAGTATAATGTGACTGGGTGGGACATGATGCTACATGTCTGCAGCATGATGTCCCAGTGCTAGACATTACTATAAACTGCCGTACTGCAGACGTCGTAACGATATGACTGGAAAATTGTTAAAAGCTATGTTAAAAATCCAACACACGCCCACACACCATCACAAAATATAATCGTGTTGAGGTTCGAAATCGGATTCACTAGAATAAGGAATCCAGTTAAAAAGTATTGTTTTAAAAAAGCAATGTTAAGTTGGTATATATATATATATATATATATATATATATATATATATATATATATATATATATACTACTACATATATATATATATATATATATATATATATATATATATATATATATATATATATACATACACTCTTCAATAATCTAAACTTAATATTCACCATTCCTGCACTATATACTATTTGGCAAGTACTAAATTATATCCTCAGATAGACCGATCGATATCTTTATTAAGACCTGTACTTAGTTCTTATTATAGCGTATTAATCTGTATCCATTTTGCCTTGTGTTACCTTCTCGTGTGCATAAATGTATATAATTATTTATTCTTCTCTGTGCTTGGAAATACCGCTAAATCTATTCTTGGCTCCCATCTAGTGAGTATATTTTCCTCTGATACGCTATAAATGTTATCGCTTATTTCAAACACTTTAGCTGCATAAAATTGCGCAAATATAAGATGAAAAGTGAGATGCGGAGCTTCGCGTAGCGGTTAAGGAAAGACTTTTTATTTATGTTTTTATAATTTCGCTAGTTAGTATTTTACAATTCTCTTTTATTTCTCTTTGGACATTTTTCCGTCTGAAATCTGGTTCTTTTCATTGGTGATGACTTGCTCTGTCCGGATGAAATTACAAGGACGCACAGATGACTTGCTTTGCTCAAGAAAAACGTTCCTCAGATTGACGTGATAGCCTCTAATTAATAAATGAAAGGTTTTAATAATGACAAAAAACTAGAAAAGGATTGTTGATATATTGTTCTTAGATGATATATAATTGATATACCATATCTGCTAGTTGGTATGTGGCTATGAGATTAGTAAATCTTTTCCATCCAATATTTACAAAGTATCTGTCCTGTATGAATTACTACAGCTGAAAATGAACAGCGACACGGAGGGAATAAGCCTTTGCCACTTTCTTTTTTACCAATGTTTGTATTGTTTCACTTCAACCTTTTCCAAGATATGGTGTAGCATTGGTAAGGCAGTGTCATGCTGGATTATGCCTTTTGGACAAAACAAATGTGATGCGGTACCATACATACCCCACCAAAACAAAAACAAACTCTTGCGGGTGGGATAGGGAAGGAGGGTAGCTGAGGAATTATAAAAAACGAAAACCATCATTTTATATCTTGTGGAAGGTAGAATAAAGATCTTCAAAACAAAATGAACAATTTGTTGGTGGGTGTGACCCAGATGTATGCAATCAGTATTGAACACGCCAAATATACTTTCAAAGACATTGTTATGTAATTAAAAACACAACAGGATGGGTACGACAATGTGACGTTAGAAATATTCATAAATAAGCAGAAAACGTGTATATGGCAACATATCATGACCCGTAGAGAATGCTTATAACAAACATATAACATTATGTATAGAGAAGAGAGCAATAATTAAAATAACATATAAAATGTTCGATCCTGGATGCATATTTTTGAATAGGAATTTCGTCTATGTGAAATATCTGTGCAGGTTTTGGAACATATCTTGATCATACTTGGATGGAAGAATAAAACTTTCATTTTCTTACAATCTTCAAAATGTTATGAAAATCACTAAATAATGCTCATAGTTTATAAGTTCAAAATGGTCTAAGATCCCTGTATAGTTTTGAATTTTAATGCCGCATGCATATAACCTCCATTGCATTGGTACAGAAAGGACAGACACCGTATAGCTTAATACGACTCTCATCTCGCCACGTTTCAATCCTCCATCGGACAAGAAAACAGCACATTTAAGCAAAGGCTGAAGTATGATTAAAGACAGACGTATTTTGCAAATTTTACACATTATTTTCTATTTTAAGACTTCTATAAGTCCTTAACTTTCGCCAACATGACTATTCATACTTCCAACCTGGTTCACACTCAGTTTCAAATATGTATAACGGCATAGATAATTAAGTTATCTTCTTTGTGAGCCACACCTGCAGTATATTAAATGAATTTAAGTTCGACCTTGATTATTAGTAAACCAAGATATCTCAGTTTAACGATATTGTTTCTTAATAGAAATTTAACTCAAAGCCGATCGTCTTTCTCAGACGTTGCGCTCTGTATCAGTTTGACGTCATCTATGTGTACGATCATAAAGATTACTACATTTAACATTAAATATTAGACCTACGTCAAAGTGTAAAGAATTATTACAAATGAATATCTGCTATTAATGTTGCTTAAGTTAAGCACCACTTTGACAAATATTCAAATATTTGTTCATAAAGTACATTGAATCAGACACATGGTGAAAAACAACAATTTCATATTTAAGTAATAAAGTGGCTACCGCTGAGATTCACTTAGTTGACTTATGGGCTACCAGTGAGATTCACGTATCTGAGTAATTAAGGGGCTACCAGTGATATGTCCTTAATTACGAAACATCTCATTACTATGCCAATTGAAAGTGCCATCGTAGGCATGGTTGACAATATATAAAACAGCGTCTGAAGTAGACACTACTTATTTATATGATTATGTAGCAATGAGCCATTTCGGTCAACAGACTACATCAGGAATACTTTGACCACTGTTAGGACTGAATAACTTGCAAGTAAGTAATTGAATATAACATATGTATCATTCGATCTTTTTGTTTTTATTTATTTATGTATTTATATATTCGTTATTTCATTATTTCTTTTGACTTTCTCTGTTTCTTGATTTCTGTCTATCTCTCGATCTTTCTTCATGTGCTTTATTTTCACACTGATTATTACTTATCCTGCTCAGTCTTTCTTGAAATCGTAATTGGAGGAAGACTTTTCATTCTGATAAACCGAAAGCACTATTCATAAATCTTGTATTCAGGTTCAGCAATAATCGTTATATAATATAAACTCACCTAGCATTAAAAGTTTGCATGTAAAATCTTTTAAACTATATTTACAAAATTTACTCAGTTGATCCCCAAAGTATGTTTTATTTGATTTTAAAAAGTATATCGTTTGCTACTCTTCAAACTTTTCAACTTAATGCATCATGTCACATACGTTCAATCATGTAAACAAAGCGCAAGTTTGATGACTCTAGAACCTTAGAAAACCCATAGGGAATTGTATAACAGTCGCATATATTAATACTAATTTACATTTTCATAAACCTGCATTATTCTCTTAAAGACCCACGCAAGTGATAGTTTGTGACGTTTCAATTGGTGACGCAAAGATCTATTTTCGCAGGACAAAGCTAAAATAATATAGCTGACGTTCAGTGCAAAATGGCAATGTTGAATTCGTGAAAATTTAAAACTTATTTGGAGAGTGCAAGATAGTAAATATTATGTTATACCCATTCCCTGTAGATGCTACATTGTCTTTAACATCAAGAAATAAAATATATCCTACTCTTGTTATAAATATCTAAGCACGCCAGTTTAGTAACCCTTGGCTTTGGATTTACTTCGTTTACGTTTGAATGCAAGTAATGAAATAAATACGTAACGGAAGCCTGCAAACCGTATTTTAACTATGTCATTAAATAGGTTGTAAAATATAGTTCTTGTAGATATTATTATTATTATTATTATTATTATTATTATTATTATTATTATTGATGTTTTTGTTAAAGATAATTACATCCAAGATCGCCTAAAATGATACTGAAAGCAAGAATGTGTAGATTCGTTCATCAGGAATGAAACATGTGCCATGTGTAAAATTAATTATAGCATTTCAAGAAATTATCACATCGCTTTTCAGATGCTTCTAAATTTGCATTAGGTGATAGACAGTTACATTCATTAGAGACTCTGTTGCGGCCGCAATCAATGGCTATTATTTAATGATCAGACCTGATGAATAATGTGTCATTAACTTTGGTTCCTTTGAGTACCTCAATGATCCTAGAAGTAATGTAAACAATATTTGCTAATTTAGACTCCATCAGCAGGCTGTGATACAAATAAGAATTTATCCAAGAAAAACAAAATAGGGAGGAACAAAAAGCGATTCCTCTGAATAAAACGTTTCTGTAAGATTAGAAATTTGCGCAAGGACTGAAGTTTAAATGAATGGTTCAGATTATTTTATAGAACATTTAGTCATGGAGTCAAAGAGGGCATATCGAGAAAGCTCTGGTATCTGAATGGATAAAGTACGTTACATTATTCACCACCCCACCCCACCCCCACCCCATCCCCCGTATGACACACCGATTTCATTTAACGTATGTTCCTCAGCAATTTAAAAATAAGCAGAATTATTACTTAAAATTTCTCTCCGAAAACGAGCAATTGTTTTTCAAAAACTTCACGATTCGGATCGATCTATAATTGTCTCTAGTAAAGGGAAGGTTTTGCGGTAAACGTAACAGAAATACTCTATAAATCCTTTCCTTTCTTTTTTCTTGCCAGAGTAAAATTGTATCATATTATTGAAAACTTTGTTTTCTATGTTTTATTTGTGTGCGTCAAGGGGAAGGAAGTGCATTCTTTCTGGAAAGTCATGTGGTTACAATGTCCTCGTTCAGTGCTGAACAAGAAAACCGAAACTGAGTTATGCTGGAAATTACCTCTAAGAGGTAATCAACACATTTCCTGTAGCCCTGATGCAGTGCCGGATTAAACCCTGTGGAGGCCTCTAGGCAGTCGAAATCTCGGAGGCCCGCTCGCGAATTATCTCCTAATACTTTCAAGATCAAATCAATTCGATATTATTTTGATCCGTTGTAACTAAAGAAATCGCGGTATGGATATTCAATCTTATAGCAAAGTGCCGGACACATGATTTATGGATTTGTTTATTAATATAATCTTTCTGCAGGGCATAAATATTATTTCGTGTAAGTTAATATTCCTATAGCAAATGTTCACTGTATCAAACATATCATATAATATCTCATAACATGACCAATAACGTTATGACGTTATATTGGGCAATGACTCAGTGACAGAGGAATCTGAATGTATTGCAAAATAATATCATTATCTTAGTTTGTGGTGTCATAAAATAGGTTCATTATTTTTCATGGGGTTGTAACAAATTTTCTCGCATCCTAAAATGTATTTGCCTAAATGTGTTTGAACTGTTTTCTGGCCTGTCATTGAGATTTGTGGAATGCGTATGAGAATCCATAGTTCCAACTGGTCTTCAGATACTACTTTCAATCGAATATTGATAGCACTTTACAATTTTCAATTTAAATGTATTGCAAAATATATCATTATCTTTGTCTGTGGTGTCGTAAAATAGGATCAGTATTTTTGCATGGGGTTCGTCAGAGAAAATTGGGGAAATACTATTAGCAATTTTGATTGGCGAGGGAGGGGAATTTTGAGTGCGTTATGTCACTTCGGGGTGTATCGTTTTGAGTAGTTTTTCTGTAACAAATTTTCTCGCATCCTAAAATGTATTTGCCTAAATGTGTTTGAACTGTTTTCTGGCCTGTCATTGAGATTTGTGGAACGCGTATGAGAATCCATAGTTCCATCTGGTCTTCAGATACTACTTTCAATCGTATATTGATAGCACTTTACAA
Source organism: Megalonaias nervosa (assembly GCA_016617855.1). Lineage (NCBI taxonomy): Eukaryota > Metazoa > Mollusca > Bivalvia > Unionida > Unionidae > Megalonaias > Megalonaias nervosa. The sequence goes on along the minus strand of JAECUM010004054.1, from coordinate 3,736 downwards.
TTTTCAACCGAAAACAAGAAATGTTTGCCGTTTTTCTCCGTTCGGTACTGGGCGTACAATGATGTTTGAAACCAATGATGATACATTTTTTCTCACTGACTATCGGCATCACTCCACACTTAGAGTTTTTTTTCTTAAATGTTGAATGGGCTGAATGAGAGTGAAGAAAGCCCCAATGATGCTGGCAAAGTTTGTCCAAGCGCAGTCTAATTATCATTAGAGAACGTGTGATAGATAAATAGAAGGGAAGAAATACTGAATAAATGAATATTGAATTGCGCCATTGCGGATCACAATTTGATATACCAACACTATTGGTATATCAAATTGTTATCCGCAATGGCGCAATAATACGCATATATAAACATTCCTGCAACGACGCTCTTGTACTTGTGTGTTGTCCACTCATTAATCATTACTGACGTATAAAAATAACAATGAAAAGTATCAATAATCTCCATTTTCTAAATGATTTTTATATGGTACACAATTTCATCGCAATTCTTCTTGCTTTCTCTTCTCCCTCCCCTACATACTGTTACGTGTAAGCTCGTACAAAAATAACAAGAAAAAAGAGTGAAGCCAACAAGATTTGTATATTTGAACAAAATAATTTATTTCATTAGAAAACAATGTAAAAATTGCAAATAGAACTTACGGTTTGTGAATATAATCCAAAATTTAATCCTAGATTGAATAATACAAGTCCTATCACTAAACAGTTCTAATTGAATCCGGGTTCAAATCTCGATGAAATTCCAATATGGAGGCGATGACGTCAGATTAGGTCGTTGTACTGGTGATAACAGATCCTCGATTGTATCACAGTTTATAATGTTTCCGTTAAACTCCAGAATAAATTTCCACTGAATGTCTTTCTCCCAGAACTTTTATAAATATAACGCACTTGTTTAGTTTTCTAGAGAATAAATTATTAAATTCCAAAAACAAATGAACTTCAAACACAATCTGGCTTCAACAAAATAAGCCCTTGTGCCTTCAAGGTGCGGACATACGACTGACTAAATCAACTAGAGAGGGTCTGTTTAAAGCCGCGATGTTAGATCACATGGTGCTTCACGTGATAGACTACGTGATTTACTAATTTGGACATCACAATAAAACAAATGCCAATTGTCACGTAGCAAGAATAGATCTATCGAAGAACCAAATTCTCACACTGAAAATATATTTTAAAAAATGAAAGACAGTTTACAGTCCAGCTAACAAGCGGGTCGAAATGACCATGGAAATAGCAAATCGTCATCACTCGATGTTTACAAAAACTGTGAGCTAAACATAGCGCTGAAGAAATCTTATAATCTAATCGGGTCAAACCAATTTTCCGAAAAGAGACTTAAATCCGATGAAAATTATTATTACAATAAAATATAATCAAACAAAAATAAATAAAAAGAATTTGAAACTAACACACAAGCAATTTAATTATATATTCGTAACACTTCCCCCCATAAAGAAAAAGAAAGATTTTTATAATAAAGCCTTCTTTTTACCATATGTAAATTATACTTGAGGTAAAATAAAATTACATAAGAAAACTCTTATGAATTATACATAGTGTACATGAAATAATATTTCTATACACGGGAAAGTGCATCTGCAATGAAATTGTTTTTTCCTTTGATGTGCCTGATGTTAAGATTATATTCTTGCAAAAGCAAACTCCATCTTAATAATCTTTGATTTTTATTTTTCATCTTGTTGATGAAAGTAAGGGGGGGGGGTCACTATATACAACAACCGGAGAAGGAGCTGAGCTAACGTAAACTTCAAAATGCTGTAATGCCAATATTAAAGCCAAACATTCCTTCTAGATTGTTGAGTAATTTCTTTGGTACTTATTTAATTTCTTAGAGAAATAGCACACTGGGTGATCAACACTATTTCTATTTTCTTGAATCAATACTGCTCCAACCCCAACATCACCTGCATCCACAGATATTTTAAAAGACTGATTGAAATTTGGAGCTGTGAGAACCGGCGCACTTTGGAGTATGGCTTTTAATCTCTCAAAAGCCTCCTGACACTTTTCAGTCCAAAGAAACTAGTTTATCTTACTTAACAAGTTTGTCAGGGGTTCAGCAATGTTAGAAAAATTGGAAAAAAACTTTCAATAGTATACGGCCATACCCATAACTCGCATCAGTTGCTTTTTAATGACAGGCACAGGGAAATCAGAGATAGCCTTGACCTTAGCATCGATAGGTTTAACTTGACCATGTCCCACAATATGTCCTAGAAAAGTTAGACAAGCACGGCAAAACTCACTTTTAGATAAATTGATTGTCAAATTTGCATCAGTGAGTCTTTCAAAGAATTTCCGAATCGTGGCTAGATGTTCTTTCCAGGTGTCGCTGTAGATGATGACATCGTCGATGTAAGCGTCACAATTATCTAGACCAGAGGTAATCATATTCATCAAGCGTTGAAAAGTACCTGAAGAACCCTTCATCCCAAACAGCATTAGATTATATTGATAGAGTCCATCTGGAGTCACAAATGCCGAAATTTCCTTTGCTCTTTCCGTCAGTAGAATTTGCCAAAGTCGTTTCAGAAGGTCAGATTTGGTGAAGTACTTGGCGTTTTCAATTTCATCAATACAGTCATCGATTCTTGGTAATGGAAATGAATCTGTTTTTGTCACACTGTTCACCATCCTATAATCAGTGGACATACGGAAAGTTTTATCCGGTTTCGGAACAAGTATACATGGTGATCTCTAATCACCTTTACTGGGCTCTATAAAAATCGTTCTCCAGCAAATACTAAATTTCCTTTTCCAAGTATTCCTGTTTGAGAGGGTTCATCCTGTATGGGTGTTGTTTCACAGGTTTTGAATCTACAATTTCAATGTCATGAACAATTTTCTTTGTCCTCGTAGGAATATCTGGAAACAAATACTCATATTCGAATAATAACTGTTTAGGTTCATTCCTTTCTTGTTGTTGCAAATGTAAAAGTTTCTGGTCCAGATTTTTCATAATTTCATAATTCCAAAGATTTGTTACTCCAAGGTCAACAGTGTCCGATTGAATTTCTTCACTTAAATCCTCAGTTTGTGGGACAGGTACAACTAAAGTAATTGCATGATTTACTTGGCTATCTCTCTCAATATACTAGTACTCCATTAATTTATTTAGATCAGAGTACTATTATTATAATTTAACTCATTCATTTCTTTACTTTGTAAGGGCCGTAAAATCTAATTTGAAGAAAATTTTGAAGAACGAGCAAGAGAGATTGAACTCTATTACAAGATTCAAATGATCTCTCAAGTAAAGTTCTGTGAAACCATAGTTTCACTTTTGACTTGAATTGCTGAGTGCCAAATTCAAGTATAACAAGCTGGAAAATTCCAGACATGAAATTTGACCCTTGATCCGATTGGACAGATTTGGGAAGGCCAAATTGAGTAAAAAAAAACTTTATCAAAGCTTTTACGATGGTTTTGGTTTTAATATTCCTCAAAGGAATTGCCTCTGGGAATCTTATTGACGCACACAAAATGGTCAACAAATATTGGTTGCCTGACTTGGTCTTAGGTAAGGGACCAGCACAGTCTACAATAATTCTGCTAAATGGTTCGTCAAATGCAGGAATAGGTTGCGGATGAGCCTTAGGTATCTTCTGATTGGGTTTTCCTACCATTTGACAAGTATGACAAGATCTATACAATTTACAAACATCACTTTTGATCTTTGGCCAATAAAAGTTA
>JAECUM010004053.1:0-37913 GCA_016617855.1 Megalonaias nervosa | reverse complement strand
TTCTCTGAAGACCAATGTCCTTTCTCTTGACAATGATAACATGTATCTTGACCTTTGTCTCTTTTAATGCCTATCTTGCTTTGACGTTGTGGACAATCTGAAGGCCACTGTCCTTTCTTCTGAAAGATATAGCAAGTATCTTGACTTTTATCTCGAAAGGAGGGGAAATAGTCCGTCGGCTTCTCTGAAGAAAACCTTCGTATGACACCACGCAAAGCTTTGATCAGAAGTTCGATCTGTGTTGGGTCTTCTATCTTTCAGGTCGGATTGAGAGTGAAATGAGTACTTTGAGGGAAAACACTGGCCCTTTATATAGGGAAGACACTGACCTTACATTCGTATGTATGGGGACCATGGCGTTTAATATGTAGTCATTTGACCTTTTGCAATCAAGATGAAACGATCGCTTCATTTCGTGGGGAAATGAGAGGAACGTAAGAGGCAGAAACGTGACCTATCGCCTTGCATAGTAGCTCAAGTCTTGGCTCATATTCATGCCAATGATTTCGAAGATGACATGGTGAACCAGAATCCACACCTGTCACGTCTGCATCCAGACCGAGAGAGTCAAAGCCATACCAAAGTCCACCAGTAACGCCTGAAAATTATTACCACATTCGAGAGACGGATAAACGCTCCTCTAGAAAATTTAGAACTACAGCCTACACGTACACGGTGAAATTTAAAGATTTCAAGTCATACGTACCGCTTGAGAAAACGAGGGGTTCATCACCGATTTGTGGGATTCTTTGTTAACGACACTAAAATGGCAATATTCAGCCAACGAAGACGATCGCTTGACACTTTCCATTCATCATGACAGTTTCAAGTCCCCTGTTCGGATCGAATTTAGCAGGCCAGCGGAATTGACACCTTCCAAAGTCATTGACAAGATTCAACACGTTCAGCAGTCCAAATACAAGTTTCACATCACCGATGGAAACGCGACACTATACATGGTCAACGTTTCTCTTCCCAAATGGACCGGACGCAGAAAAGTGTTATTGGTGGACAACCATCGCAGTATCAAGCGTAGCCTCGTCCAAATTAACAACCCTCAAGACAAAATGTGTTTTGCTCGTGTCATCGTCATAGGACGAACATATGCCGACAAGAACCACACGGCAGAATGGAAAAGAGCGTCGAAAACTATTCAACGATCCAACCAAGCCAAACAACAAAGAGAAGCAGAACTCCTGCTACAGCAAGCTGGCCTATCCAAAGACACACCCTGTGGCATTCCTGAAATGCAAAAATTGCTAGATGACTTGGCTCCGCGCTACACGTTGAAAATGCAAACTCAAGATTTCAAAGACGGAAAATACTTTCACGTCTATCATCACGATGAACATTTCGATACCATTACCAGTGTCACCGGTTTCCAGGGATACAGTTATTATTGTGAGAAATGTGACTATGGCTATAACAATCGAGAGCAGCACAATCATTGTGGATCGAAATGTGAGGGATGTTTATCCTCTAAACACTGTCTTGGCGAAGGACAAAAACGAGTGCATTGCCCATCTTGTCAGCTAACGTTTGTCAGTCTGACCTGTTACCAATAACATATGAAGCTGCAAGGTTCACAGCGGAGAAGTCCTTGTCAGCTCCTGAGATTGTGCCAAACTTGTGGACAAGGCATACATACCAATAGTGTCAAGAAAGAAACGATGTCACATTTGTCACCAAACTGTGGACTTGGAACACGAATGCTTCATTCAAAGATACCAACCCCAACAGGAGGAGGAAGAAGATGACCACAAGAAGAAAGGCAGTTTCATCTTTTTCCATTTCGAATGCATGCAAGAGACCGGCATTAACATTCATAATATCTGCGTAGTTCATCGAGCAAGCGAGAAGTGAATCCAAGAGCATATATTTAGTCATTGCCCTCACTGTAGCAAGATTCCTGAAGGACGTGAAAAAATCTTTCCGGGACCTAAAACGCTGATTCATTTTGCCCAATAGATCTTAGACCCTATCGATGAAACGTGGAATCAAGAGGACTTCGAACGTTAAGGAAATTCCCGTCGCTATGCCACGGTGATGGCTCACAGTTTTTCGGGATACAATGGACAATTTCTTCTCAAATACTATACGGAACAAAGCACCGAACGTCCTAAAGTCATCTTGAACGGTGCCAAGCTCATTTCCATGCAAGTGGGACAAGTGCAGTTTAAAGATTCGATGAGTTTATTGACCATGCCCTTGAGTTGAATGCCTAAAAGATTTGGAATGACAGAAATGACCAAAGGTTATTTTCCGTACTTTTTCAACACCGAAGCCAATCAACACACCGTTCTACCACGTATACCTGATCTCGTTACTACGACCCCAACAACATGCGCACCGATCAACGAAAGGCTTTCTACTTTAAGTACCAAACTCACGCCTCGGACCCGTTTGACTTTCAGGTAGAAATGTTAAAGTATTGTCGTTCCGAAGTGGATATTTTACGGCGATGATGTGGAAGATTTCGAGAATTGTTCATGGAGCACGGAAGAATCGATCCTTTGTAAAACGGCGGCACCATTACCAAAGCGTGTTCCTTAGTGCACCACAAACGATTCATGCCCGAGAAGACCGTGGAAGTCATACGCTCTCAAACTACCAATTTTGTCAATCGTCAATACTCGGTCAAAGCTCTACGCTGGCTACATTGCTGGGATCCAACACGCCCGCAACGGAGGAGGTGACAAGACCATTGGAAAGTATTTCGTGGATGGTTGGGACTTATGAAACCCTAAGATCGTGTAAGAGTTTAACAGTTGCTTATTTCACGGATGCCCGACCTGCTAACTTCAACGATACACCCAAAATCGGTTTTGACAACGTACCATGGAAGACTTGTATGAGGCCACTTGTCAGCGACGCTTAAAGTTAGAACAGCAAGGATACCAAGTCGTGAAAATGTGGGAACACGAGTACGATCACCTTTGAAAAGCGATCCCGAATTTAAACGCATCGTGGAAAGTTACAAGTTGGTTGAACCTCTGCACCCACGGGATGGAGGACAGAAGAATGCCACCTGTTTGTTGTACCAGGCTGACGAGGAGAAAGGAGAAGAAATCAAATACCTAGACGTGTGTTCGCTGTATCCTTACGTGTGCAAATATTGTCACTTTCCCGCAGGGCACCCACAATTGCTGACGGAACACATCGACGTGGAAAACATTCGACAATACGAAGAATTGACTAAATTTAAAGCCTTGCCTCCCACGGACTTTCACCATCCCGTTTTACCTCACCATTGCCAGGAAAAACTGATGTTCCCTTGTGCTGTACTTGTGCCGAAACGTGCAACCAAGACCAACCTTGTCAGCACACACAGGAAGTGCGCGCCTTGACAGGAACGTGGGTCAGCGTGGAATTGTTCAAAGCTCTGGACCTGGGATACCAACTGTTAGAAGTGTACGAAATTTACCACTTTCCCAAGACAGAACATTACTAAAAGGTGACGAAACTAAGAAAGGAATATTCGCAGACTACGTGGATGCCTTTTTAAAACTGAAACAAGAAGTCAGCGGCTATCCTTCTTGGTGCCACAATTCCGAAGACCAAAATAAATTCAAAGAGAAATACTTTGAGCAGGAAGGCATCGCTTTAGATCAAATCGAGAAAAACGAAGGTCGACGATCGTTTGCCAAAGTGACGTTAAATCGCGTGTGAGGCAAAATGGCACAACGACCGTGTTTACCAAAGACAGAGTATTTAACATGACCTTCCCGTTACTTCCAGAGGATACACGATCAAGCCAAATACATGAAACACGTGAACGTCATTCCTGAAGACTTGATCCTGATCAATTACGAAGAAAAACTGGACTTTTTACAGGCCGACGAATTTGGAAATGTCATTATTGCAGCCTACGTGACAGCCCATGCTCGCTTAAAATTGGACGAAGCCTTACACCAGTTAGGAGATCGTGTGCTATATCTTGATCGGGACAGTTACATCTACATCGATCGTTTTGGTCACCGTCACCCTGACATCGAAGGAGACCGCTTAGGTCCCTGGGCGGACAAGCACCCGGACGACAAGATTCTAAGTTTTGGTAGTGGCGGTCCAAAAACGTACGGCTACGAATGTCGTGACCAACAAGGAGATGTGCACACCGAGTGTAAAGTTAAATGATTGACTCTAAATTATCGTACCTGTCAAGTGCTGAACTTTGGGGGTATTGATAGAAGCCTTGCAGTATGGAGAGGATCAACATTTTAAAGTGACCACCTACGAGCCTTACAATATTGTACGTTTAGCCACACACCAAATTGCCAGTCAACCTTTGGAAAAACTGTATCAAATCGTGTACCAGAAGCGAGTGCGGATTCCCAACCACTTCCCTTTACCGTACGGACACAATGGTATAAAAAATGGTTCCAAGGCGAAAGCCACCAACAAGAAGGGTTACTTCGACACAGCAAGAATCGAGTGAGAGACCCACTGCGAACTCAAGTTCAAACAATACCATTTTCCTGTCTTCTTGCCTGACTTTTGTGATTGTGCCAGTCGAATGGAAACGTTTATAAAATGGCCTAAGGATAGGGAAGGATTACCTACTCCGAATGTTTTAGCTAGAACAGGATTTGTCTACTTGGGACCTGAGAATGGATTTGGAATCGAAATACAGTGTTTCATTTGTGGTCTGACGTGGCGTATGGATCAATATGTCTATAAAGATTCAGCTATACTCGATGGTCTCCGCACTGTCCTTACTTTCTATGGCCTTTCCACCCATCACACTGCGGTACATTTGTGACGGTACCTTAGAGAAGGTAGTACCGTTGTCCAGGAAGACAAAAAGGAAGACTTACAAAACTAGACATAAAAAAGGAAAGATTTATAAGCTCGAGACTTCATTACAACTAGTTTAAAAAGGAGAAAACTTCCAAGTTCGGTAGTTCATTGTGACTACAAACGTCAATCGAGAAAGATGAATCCTTTCAGAGAAGCACAAATAAAATTCAGACAGGCATAATTCAAGATCGGTGATTCTCAAGTCGAGTGCGATGCTATGCCTTGCGATAGTAGCGATGCCGTACGCAAAGACATCAGTGATTCAGCACAACATCATGGGAACTTCGCTACTACTACTACTACACCTACCATGGAAAGTAATGCTGTGCGTGTGAAACCTGACGGATGCGAAAGCGATACCACTCGTGTTCGTGGACTCTTTACTGGTTCTGCCAATAGATTATTGGGTATCTGGTTGCCATAGACTGTCATATTCAATGTGAAACCAATCGGTTACCACCATGCAGATATCATCCATGCCTGAGCAAACTACTTCGGGTTTCACCGTACCCTCATCGAAATGAACCTGTGAAAGAAGAATATTCGTTCCCTCTGTGTTTGTCTGAATACTACGATTTTGAAAGACATTTCCAGACCTTCCAAAGAAAGTTGCCCAAATATCAGGGGGGACCTACCCCCGAAGAATTACCCAGAGCTGGAATTATCTACTTGGGCAAAGGTGATAAAGTCAAGTGTTTCAGTTGTGGTATGTCACTTCACGAGTGGGAGCAGAAAGATTTAGCTTACGTGGAACATCCTCGATGGTCTCCACACTGTCGCTACATACCTTTAGTGGGACAACCTCAATAATCTCTTCATGGATACTTTACAAAAGAACATTCGTGGTTTGCCTATGGAGCTGAGAGAACGCATTTAGCTAGAGTTCGTCAAAATAGAAGCGAAACGCAAAGAATAATTGCATCCGTTATGTCACCGATGTTTGCACCCTGGTACCTGAATGCTATTAGAGGACTAATTCTGATGAAAGTTTTCCAGTGGTCAGACATTGATAAACTACCCAAAGATGGGAACGATTGGTTTGCTACTGATTCTATTTACTACTACATAGACTTACTGCAACAGAGGAAGAGTTAGAGGGTTACCAAAGTCTTTTACACGATCTAATCTTGGTTGAAGAGGAAACTTCTTTGTGGTGTGTGGTGTGCAAGTTAGTGACTAAACAATTTAGATTCACCACTGGAGAACGATCAGCTCTGTGCAGAAATTAGGCTTATTACCTCCGACAAAAGAAAGATATTGCTGTGAATGCCTAGATTAGAAGATTACATTCACAATCTGCCTCTGGAGCTGAGAGAACGCATTTACCAGGAGTTTGTCAAAATACAAGTGAAACGCTAAGAACAATTGCATCCTTCACGTCACCGATGTTGGAACCACTGGTACCTGAATAGTATAAAAGGACTGATTCATTTCAAAGTGTTCCAATCGTCAGACATTAATGAATCACACGAGATTCATAAAGCTTTGGAGGCTACTCACTCTACTTACAAGGTGACCATAGTACACTAAATTCTAGAGGAAGAGATAGACGATTACCAAAATCTTTTATACGAACAAATCTTGGTTCAAGAGGAAACTTCTGTGCGACGTGTGGTGTTGAGTTAGTGACTAAACAATTTTGGTACGGTACTGAAATAAAACCGCTTCTGTTCAAAAAGTACATTTATTACCTTCAACAAAAGAGGGTATAAAAACTTACTACAATGCCACAACCTTTATCAGTCATAATACAACAAATTACTTGGAAGTAAGTCAATGACACTATTTAGACTGTGGAGGATTACAAATACTTTTTACGAAAACTGTGTCCATTAAATTGGGGTCGTCGTATGGTATATGTCTTAGTAACATCCTTTCTGGGATTTCGTTTACCAGCCGATTCCTTATGGGCTCTTTAAGATCTGTACCTACCACAAAAACATGAGGGGGGTACCTTTAAATGTACACGAGAGACTCATTCTGTTAAAAGCTTTGCGCTTTCATCTCGATACTTCTCTACCTCTACGGGGAAAAAAGATTCGTCAACTTTTAGTCACTGAGGATGCTTACGAAAATGTGTGTATAGCTTGTGACTTACACCCTCACTGGCAAGATGTATGTAACTGGAAAAGTTTTGGTTTCGAGGCTTGGACAAAAGAAGTGGCTCAGTATGGCAAAGATTTGTGTTAATGACTTCAAACGTTCAGTGAGAAAAGGAACTTTTAAACCTGCATTAACCGCAATGCCAGAAGAACCCCACACCGAGGAAAACCACTCCATTCAGGAGAGGACCGTCAACGACATGGACATCCCCGAAAAGCCATGATGGGGAGGACATCTGTGTGACTGTGTAAAGTGTAGAGGCTCTAAGAACATTACCCAGTGTCCCTAGGACACCATACCTTCGTCACAAACACTGTTGAACAGTCACTTGTTTATATTCCACTTTGATCATTTTGATGTCAATTGTGGCCACAAATATTTGTTTTGTGTCATCGACGTCTTTTCCAAATCTGCCTGGGTCGTGCCATTGACTTCCAAATCGAGCACTGAGTTAGTGCAAGCCCTAAAACTGGTGTTGAAACAAAGTGGTCGGCACCCTCTTCGATGGCAAACCGACAAAGCACCGAATTTCTGAACCAAGCTTTCTAAAAAGAATTAAAGAAACGAGACATTCATTTTTTACCACCGAGAATTCAAAACCAAAGCCAGAATCGTGGAACGTTTTCAACGCACCTTGAAAGAACGCATGTGGAAATATTTTACACATCAACACGCTCTCAAGTATGTCGACGTCTTACCGCACCTGGTCAAAGCGTACAATCAATCTTACCATCGGTGTATTGGATGCGCCCCCAAAGAAGTGACTCCCGGCAAAGAAGTGACAGTTTTTGAGCGTCTGTTTGGTACGTCCACGACTGTGACTGTCCCCAAGAAAGGTAGAGTGTTGACGACGGGAGATTGGGTGCGCATTGGCAAAACCAAACGCACTTTCGACAAAGGTTACTTTCCAAACTGAACCACCGAATTGTTTCATGTCACTTGGACGAGTACGTGGTCGTCAACCTGCCGTCTAAAAATTAGAAGGCATGAATGGGGAAGTGTTAAAAGGAACTTTCTACTTGCCCGAGTTACAACGAGTGACCAAAAAAGAAGACAAAGTGTACGACATCGAAAGCATTCTCGATCAAAAAACCCGTAAAGTGGGAAAACGTCGTGTCAAAGAAGTCAAAGTACATTGGAAAGGATATCCGCCGGTGTTTTGATTCTTGGATCGACGCTTTGCAAGTCAGTGACTATAAAATGAAGTGACCCTCATGCACTTCAACACAGCCTCAGCAACGTTTCCCCGAAACGCAAATCGTCTTTTTCTGCCAAATCTTTGTGGTGTATTGTGTCATCGGTGCTGCCATTCCCAATTTGAATTTGCAACAAGGAGACAAACAATTGAGGACCATTTTACTGAGCATTTGCATCGGTTACCTTTTACCCAATCCTTCCCTGAAATACTTTAACGGTAACAACGGGAGTCTTGCGAACAAATGTCAGTCACCCTCCCAACAGTCACCACGAAAACAACAACAACCCTCTTTTGGACACTCCTCTGACTTCGAGTGACCTCTCGGACCGCAGAACTCTGGAATTATGAATAACCAATTTTACTTAACATTACACAGTGAGAGATCTATGCATGTGTTTCCCCACAATACTTTGTGCTATTTCACGGTCAAATTACCACAGGCCATCCAATTGGATCACGAAGCCCGTTGGGAGGTGGCTTTGGTTGAAATGATTCACCCTACACAAATAAAATCATCACTAAAAATCAAAACACTTTCGAGGTCGAAGTTCTGAACAACCAAGTGCAACAAAATTTGAATGAAAACGAAACTGTAGATGCCTCTATGAATCGACCAGTGTGACTCGATACTCCACGGTATATTTTTATTATGAAAATTCCTGAAGGATATTATTTTAACGGTGAACATCTGGTGACACGATTGCTTCCAAATTCAATGCTCTGTTTGGCAAAGCCTTGGACAAAACGAAACGAAGTGTCACTATCGAGTACCATAAAGTGGCTCGTCGCCTGATAATGAAATTTTTGGATGCCAAAACGTTGTCCATTACATTTTGTCCTGAATTGTTTGACATTTTGGGTGGAGACCTCAAGACGATCAATGGTCCGCTCATACCAACGGTCCCAAACAACTAGAATTTATCAAAGTTTTTTCGTTACGCTGTAGAACTGAACCAAGGATCAAATTTGACATTTGTGTACTCGGATGTGGTGGAGTACAACGTGGTGGGACACACATCCGTATCATTACTGTGAGTCATTCCTTTCAAAGCGGATTATGCCACGACGAACGACGAGGAAGATGCAAACACCAATCGCGTTCACCGCAAATTTGCAAATCCTCACTATCTGCCCTTCAGTAAGTCGTATTTCGACAGTGTGAACATTGCTATAAAAGGAGATCTGGGACAAAATAATCCATTCTTCAAATTGCAGTCACAGTGAAACTCCATTTTCGAAAACGATTCTCTAACGACTTGTAAGTCATGTATCCTGTGTACCGAGGAGTCGCTCGACAGCGAGGACATGTTTTAGGAGATATGCTGAAATCGGCGTTTCGCTCGGTGGCCCCCGTTTTGAAACCGATGTGACACGAGGATTGCACGCCTTCAAAGATGCCGCTTTGACACAAGGCAAAGAATTTCTCCAAAATGTCATCATTGACAAACAAAACCCCAAAGAAGCCTTCTTGAGAACAAGCAAAAGTGTCTTGCCTCAAACTGGAAAATACATTTTGGGCTGACGAGAATCTCCTATAAATGCACTGGACGATGCCCAGTCAGGCATTATTGCTTCCCTAACGAAAAAGACACCTCTCCAGAGGACTTGACACACACAGAACTAGAAAGACAAATAGATGAGAAACCGTGAGAGAATTAGACGTTTTTGATTATTAAACAGAAAAATGATGCATCGAGAGTCTTGCGAATGTTCCAAGTCTGAACTGGATCTGTTTGCCATGCCACCCACTATGATGACAATACAAGAATCCCAATGGGTAGAATTTCATCCCATCACATCTTTGACCACCTCAGCCACTATTGAACTGAAATAAAAGGACAGACCGAAGATTACATCGATCTGAATAGCAGTTACTTGTACCTTAAAGTCAAAGTGATCAAAACTGACCACACCGCTCCGGAAGCCGATGCTAGAGTAGCTCCCGTCAACAATTTCATGCATTCCTTGTTCATCGAAGTGGACTTGTACTTGAATAACAAACTAGTCAGCAGCAGCATGCATACTTACCCTTACCGAGCGTACCTCGAAATTCTCTTGACGTACGGAAAAGATGCCAAGAACACTCATCTGGATGCTTGCGTAGTATGGAAACTTGACACAGCAGGCGAGGACAAGTTTAACGACACAATCCTAACAGCAGCTGACGATCCTCACAATGTGGGCTTTAACGACCCTCGAAAGAAAATCCTGCAAGGATGTAGTTTAGAACATATAGATCGTTTACATTTGGACATGTGGTTGCTAGAAGAGTATTTGCTGAAAGGAGTGAATATCCCCTTGAGACTGAATCACCGTTTTCCATTTGATGGCTAATGGGAACGAGTACAAAACTATCATCCAAGAAGCCAGACTCTACGTGTGACGCGTGGAAGTGTTACCTAAAGTGGGAAACGACATCAGCCACACTTTGAGCAGAACGACCGGCAAGTATCCGATACGACGCGTGGAAGTGAAAACCTTCACCATTGCCGCTAATCTCCGATCCAAGATCGAAGATCATCTGTTCCAAGGGCAGTTACCCAAACGTTTAATCATTGCTATCGTCAGCAACGAAGCCCTCAACGGAGCCGTCACTGCCAATCCTTTCTAGTTTAAGCACTACATAGTGTCCAAGATCGAAGTCAATCGCGATGGCAAGACCTCGTGTACCAGACACTTCGAACCTAAGTTTGCCGAGAAGAATTACTTGAGGTCGTACTTGCCTTTGTACGATGCCACTGGACAGTTAGGGACATACACCAGATACGGCATTTCGTACGACGATTATGCAGGAGGTTACGCTTTGTGGGCCTTTGATTTCACTCCACCCCAAGGCAGCGACGAGGGACATTTCCACTGTATACAATCCGGTCAACTGCTTGTGGAACTTCAGTTTGCAGAAGCTCTAACCGAGACGGTGAACGTCATCTTGCATTCCGAATTCGACAATGCCTCTAGAAGTCAACAGTTTGAGATAAGTAATTCTAGACTATTAGAAGCTATGCAAGGCTCTTATCCCTCTTTGAATGGTGGAGACTCTTTGGAAATGAAACGGAAGGATATCTTGGAAGCAAAACCAAAAGACAAAGACGAATAGAATATGGTAATGCCCAGATGGCCAAAACAAGAACAATATTTGGTCTCCTGCTTTGCCAAACAACTGGTGGAAACAATTACAGGGCTGACCAAGAAAGATTGCTATGGATGTCAGAACGATCATCCCAGTCAAATTCAACACGATCAATGCCGAATGATGAGTCAAGAAGAAAAATTGGACGAATATCTGGATGACGCTTGGGGTCTCATCTAGGAAGAAGCAGTGTTACATCAGTGGTATAAAGACTTGCGTGATCATTCCTCCCTTCCATTGACTGCTCTAGAGATCCATCGCACTGAATCTCTCTTTGCACAGAGTACGGAGGCGAAGCCAAGAGACGGTTACTTGACAGAGATTTTCAAGCAAAAGGTCAGGACTGAATTGATGACTTATCAATACCTGTGCAACAAGAAAAAACAAAACAAACTGGATACGTGGGAGCTTTATTACCTTTTGAACAACAGTTCGTACACCGCTTCTTGGAATCCTGTCGTGTGCGCTAAAGATGAACTTCCTCATCGCAAACCTAAAGACCATCAAGCTTATCTCATCAACACGGACGACAGTCATCTCCCAGGAATCTACTGGGTAGCCGTCTCCTTTCCCCAAGATGCCTGTGTGGAGTATATTGATTCGCATGGATTACCGCCTTTGGAAGACGACATCATCGACTTTAAGAGAAGAAATGTCCAGACGACAGGATTTAATAAAATTATAAGGCAGAGATTCTATGATGTGTGGACAATATTGTGTGCATTTTCTTCAACAACGCAGTCTTGGATATTCCTAAGAATATTTAGTGACTTATTTTGATCGTAACTCTTCTAGAAACAATGACAAAATGGATCGATGGTTTTGTGACCGTTATGGATATCTTTTGTGTTTAGCTAGGAAACGAAGTGCACATCAATGGCCAAATGACCTCCATCAGTGGAAATCTAACTTGACTTCACAGCGTTGTCAACCGTGTCAAAAATTTTTTATTTGAAAAAATGTGTTGATGTTATTTATTTGTTGACTGTTTGTTGGCTGAATAAAAATGCTGTATTTTGAAAAGTTGTTTGCGGTTTGTTTCAAAATTTTTTTATCAATATGTATGGTCTTTCACTCTCTCTATCCCTCTAAATTAGATGAGCTATAGCGTTCCTACCCAAAAACCGCATGGACGTTTTCTATAACTTCCGCGCTTGAGACATATAAATCGTCGCGGTCTCCAGTCTGGCCATCCATTGTTGACTCGTCAACTCGTGAAGATGTCTTCAAAACTAGCTAAATGAAGCCCACGACCATTTACATCGTATCAGGCAAAACCTGATACCAACGCCTGAAGAGATAGAAAATGTCAGGATGCTTCAAGCGGTACAAGACCTCATTGAAGAGATCTTGAGAGAAATTAAAAAGGAGCAAGAAGAGTGTACATAGAAGTACAAACTTCAGAAGCAGCAGCAACAGCAAAAGCAGCAGCAACAACAACAGCAGCAGGAGCCAGAAAGAGGCTTTGTGGACTGTAGAGTGGACACTAAGGAGTTCTCCTTCTCCCTCCGAAGAAGCAGGCCGTATCCCGTGGGGAAACCTGCAGCCAGATGGGGACGTAATCCCAAGCGTTAAGAGAGATTGCCAAAACTCTTAACAAACAAAACAGCCCTTTTTCAGAGCTACCCAAATCTTTAGAAAAGACATACTACTCTATTGCCAAATTTATCTGTCTTTGTGTGTTGGTCTGTGAGTGGGTTTGTAAGTGATTGGATAGAATTGTGTCTATAAACACTTCGTTTTCCTGACTTTATAAGATTGTGTGTGTGTGTGTGTGTGTGTGTGTGTGTGTGTGTGTGTGTGTGTGTGTGTGTGTGTGTGTGTGTGTGTGTGTTTTAGAGTTATATGTCTGGATGGTAATAAAGTGTGCTTGTAGGAGAAAGTGAACGTGATGGTTTCTTTTAGGTCCGCGCGTTCCATGTTTTTGATTGTTGTGTGGGTATTGTTAGTTTTGTGTAAGAGAGTGTCTTCCTTCATGTCCGTACTTCAGAGATATAAAGCGAAGCGTTGTTCAGTCTGGCTACCGATCGTTGACTCGTCAACTTCAAGAACATAAGCAGGATAGCCAAACTGATTGAGCTCCAGATGCACCTCGAGTATGCCCGGTGCCTGCTGAATGAGCTGGCCATGCAAGACTTAAAGACTGAAGAGGAGGAGAAAAAGAAGAAAGAAAAGGAGATGAAAGAAATGATCCTTCCTCACATAATGCTAAGGCAGATCTGTGAAATCAAGCCAATGGTAAGGACACATCCATAGCGCCAAGCACCACAGCCACTACCAGCACAGAGACCCGTGGTCCCTCAGATAAAGAACTGGGACGAAGAATTGGAGAGGCAGAGGCAAGAGTGGGAGCCTCAACGTCCGCAGGAGGAAAGGAAGCCACAGCATCCACGGGTGTGGAATAGAAGAGGGAGGGAAGTCCTCACTATCCCTCAAAGTTAGAATTGGGATGATGAGGATACTCATCAACCATCTACGCTCCCAACAACAGCAGTCAATTGGGAGCAGGATTGGAGTCGGCGCTAAGTGTGGTGTCCAGCCAGCCTGGAAGGTGCAGGCATTAACCAGGTGCATTTGAAGTTTAAAAAAACAGCCCTTGTCATGGCTAACCAGATCTCTGGAAACGAGAGACTGATCAAGTTGCCAAACAATATTAGTGTTTGTTGGTAGTGTGCGTCTGTGTGCGTGTGTGTGAGTGTATTTGTCTTTCCCTTAACACAAAAACCCATGTCCCTACATTAATGAGTGTTTGTTGTGTGTGAATGAGGAGTAGTGTAGCCATGAACACTAACTCCTTTGCTGATGTAATTGTGTGTGTGCCTTTTCCTTAACAAAACCCTTGTCTCTACTCTATTGAGTGTTTGTTTTATTTGAAAGTGAAGTAGTGTGACTATAAAGACTGACTCACTTGCCTGGTGTGATTGTTGGTGATGGTGTGTTTTGTAAATAAAACTTTCCTTCTCCACTAATTGATGTTAGAAAGTATAGTGGTTTTTGTTGGTATTAGTGTGTTGGTTTGTATAAAAATTTATTTTAGGTTAGCACTCTAATCTCTGTGGATCGTTTGCTATGTGATATATGTAGTTGGTGAGAGGGGATGTTTTCCTTCACATCCGTGTTTGCTGTATATAAAGTGTAGCGTTCGTCAATCGCGCCATCATTCTCATGATCATTCACATCATTCGATTCAGAGACATCGAGAAAGGCAGACATAGGGTACCTCGCTCGTAAGAAGTGCACGTATCCACACACAAAAAAGTTGTAGTTCGGATCATACAGGACATTACTAATCACCGAGTCTACATCATCAGACACTGCAGCCCGCCTAGCAGATTGCAGCCCGCCAAGCAGTTAGACCAGGAGACGAGGACCAGCAGCCCTCCAACCAGTTCGACCAGCGCTGCGGTCTAGCAGCCCGCCCTGCAGTACGTCTAGCTGGTCGAACTCGCCTCTTCAAGCTAAATTTCATTTAAGGAAGGGAATTCCAAAAGGTACCATTAGTAATTTCGGCATTAAACCTTTGGGTAATTATTTGACTCTTTGGAAAATCTTTCACTTTCTCCCTTATCTTTAACCAGTAACAACCACCCTACCCCCAACCCAAATTACTAAGGCCAGTCCCACAGCCTTTTAGTAATATACCTTCTGACCACCTTACAATTCAAACTTATTGGCCTCAAGCATACATTTAAGTACAATATCCATCATACAGCATTAGTTAATAATTAGAATTTTAAACCCCTGACCTATTTACCACTATTCAAATTTTGGCGCCTTTTTCAAAATGTCACGAATAACTAGATACCAATTCAAGATGAATTCAATTAGGCACAATGTCAGGAAAACAAACAACATTCTAACTTTGACAAATAAATGCAACAATTCTCCAATCAATTCCCCCACAAACTCTCCTGCCTCACACCACTTAAATGAAAGCAATGACGGTAGTGACAAATCCCTCCCGAATAGCAACACCAATAGTCCCTTCACCTTCCATTCCCTAATGGGACATTTCTCATCTATCCCCACTGCTTGTGTACTTGTTCAACGTCCATTAGACGTGGTTTCCAAGATGCCAT
Source organism: Megalonaias nervosa (assembly GCA_016617855.1). NCBI lineage: Eukaryota > Metazoa > Mollusca > Bivalvia > Unionida > Unionidae > Megalonaias > Megalonaias nervosa. The sequence continues at coordinate 22,606 of JAECUM010004053.1, read as the reverse complement.
AGGACGATCCTTTTGTTACAATTTCAGGACAAGGAAAACCTTTGGGACCGGAGGAGCTTAATAATATCCTCCTGATGATCCTTCTATTTCAATTTCCAGGAATGACAAATAGCCTGAGTGCATCAATAACCGCCACACCCAAAACAGCCATGATAACTCCAAGCAGTCTAGAGACTCCAAATCTATCCCCTAGCAGGAAAAACCTCATCCAAATTGTTTTTTCTAACAATACAATGGCATCCATAGAATTTGCTGTTCCTGAATCAACCCCCCCCACCCCCACCCCACCCCACCCACCCCCCCGTTAGACCTGCAGGCAACAACTCCACCAAAAGAAGGAAAAACAGTTGCAAATCCAATCTCCCCACCCCACCCCCTTTCTTACCCAACCAAATCACATATCCCTTACCCATCACCTGCCCCAACTTCACCTTTATATCCAAACCAATCCCCAAACCCACACCCGCCTCAATGTATATTCCCATTACCCCCTTCACCCTTATTCCCAACCCCTCACTCACCCCAATGCTCAACCCAACAAGCAATTAAAGTGGCAGACGATTCAAGTCTAACCACTACCAAAATTATTTGTGGCAAGGGAGAAAAGACAAAACAAGAGACTTCCATATCACTACCATCGCTAATTAGGACCCCAAAGAAAACAACCAAAAATAACAAGAGAAACACCTCAACACAGGTAATTCACCTAAGCCAAACGCCCGGATCATCAAAGAAGATTAGGATTGAAGACTTACTTAAAGCAGAAGCAGACGAAATTAGCATACTAATGCACGCATTATTACCCCTAGAAGGAAAAAATCCACCGAATAAAAGCATTTCGAGGCACAAGAAAAACACCTGAAAACGGAAGATCGAAAGCAAAAATGACCAATACAGAAGAAACCAAGAAACAAAACAGAAAGATGAACGTTCCTATACAGGAACGGATAACATCTAAACCTCAAGAAACCCAAACAATTAAAGAAAACATAGAGAAGGAAAAGAAAACGCCCCTATTCAAGAGCGAAACTCGCATAAGGAATAAGTCCACAGAATACCAGAACAAAAGAGGATACCATAGTAAAGAACATACAATCTTTATTGGCTCTGGCAATTCAAAAACCATAAACCTAAGCTCCAAAAGCATTGCGTCGGCCTTGACTTGCACCCACTCATCTGCCTTTGAAATCATAAGACCTAATACACACTTCGTAATAGTGAGATGCAGTACCCTTAAACAGGTGCTAAATATGGAGATTCAGCGAATTGGACAAACCAAAATATATGTAACAAGGCACAATGCATTGAAATCAAACTCAGGTAGCCAGAAAAAAAAAAAAAACAGCAACAAGAAATACCAACGATCAAAGAAGAAGAAACCACAACCAACCAAATAGATCCTTCCAAACATAGTGCTGACTTCAAAAAAGCCATGAAGCTTCATAATAAGTATAATTCCCCGAGCAACAATGAGATCGTCCATGAGCTGATAACTCAATGAGCTGATATCTCCAGGGCATACAGACTGCGGATCAACCGTGGTCTCATGTCCTCAGCAATTCTGCTAGAATTCACTACAACTCCCCCTCTGTTTTTTTTTATGGCTACTCCTATCCTCTTGAGGAGTACATAAACAAACCACGCTTCTGCAGTAATTGCAAATCATGGGGCCACCACGCCGAGAAGTGCATATTTAAGCAAAAATGTGATACTTGTGGCGGTAGCCACAGTAATAAGTGCACATTCCAGGGCCACATATGTACAAATTGCCATGAATCCCACCACCCCATCCCGAACTCCCGCCCATATACCAGGAGGGAAAAGGAAATAATTCGTCTTAAGGAGGAACAAAACTTCATCTACCTAAGAGCCAAATCGCTGACCCCACAACAAAATACTCAGCAGAACGAGGAAAGAACACCCCCTATTCAATTAACCCAAGAAATAACCCTCGTCTACCAAATCAGCTGACAAGGGAGTCACCCCCACCACCCCAAAAAGAGATTAGCGAACAAACTGAGCACCTACCCTACCAATGAAGCAATGCCAATAGTCACAAAAAAACCCCAACTCAAATTCACTAATCACCTAACAGCCTGTATACACACTGCCAAACAAGGAACCCTCTAACAAGGCAAGTAACAAAACAGTAAGCAATGCAGGTAACAAAGGAACATGCAATGCAGGTAACAAACCAATCCCAGTAACAATCAATCAAATTAACTTGGAAGCCTTCCCAAATACCAGTATAATTTATTGCTTTAGGGACTTATTGGCGGGTATTGCAGCCCTCGCCCAAACTGACCACATACCATGCATCCCTTTTTCAAACTACGCATGGATTTGTTGGAAAACCAATTAAATAACTTATGAAAATTAAAATGGATAAAACTAAGTAAAACTGTCTAATAATCTGGCAATGGAATAGTCGTGGACAAACCTGAACTCCTTATAAATCTTAACAAGACCAAACAAAAACCAGATATTATTTGCATTCAAGAAACTCTACTACACCAGACCTCCAAATACTTACCAAAAATCCCAGGGTACTCAACCAGACAATTCGTTTTGAGGGATAACGAAAATAAAGGGGGGGGGGGCTGGCTATATTTTTCAGTGACTCACTCTCAAATACAACCTTCGGACAACAGTCCAACCCTCAGACTGACGAAGGATACCCAATAACTCTTGATTACCATTTGGTACTCATCCACACAGGCCAGCTGACAATAGAAATGTCCAATATTTACGACCATGGAAGAACTTACAATGTCCCTGCCCCCCTCAACTATGACCAGATATCCAGCTCTGCAAATGAGTATATAATTTATGGCGATTTCAACGCACAGAGCAAACGTTATGGAGGAACCCACCTAAACAAGCGAGGTACAATGATTAAGGAATGGGTATACAACAATAACCTAGTCATACTCAAAGACGGAACTAAAACTTGGATTAGCCCAGAGGATGGCTCCTTATCTGCCTTAGACCTAAGAATCTGCACCCCCAATTTAGCCACCTTGACAAACTGGGAAGTGGACCGAGGAACCACATTAGAAAGCGACCACTTTCCTGCTCACATTACCACCAATCTTACCAATCCAACCGTTAACTACTCTAAAGTTCCCAAATGGAGACTGGATAAAGCTGACTGGCACACATTCAACTCCTTACTCGCCGGCATAACTATAGAACAACTACTAAATGAAGACATTCACAAATTCAACCAAAACGTCCTAGAATCAAATAAATGCGGCTGCCAAAAGCATCCCAAAAACAGGAAAAGGGAACAAATTTATCGCAAAACTGTCCATGCGATGGTGGAACGATGGATACAAAAATATAATCAGAGAGAAGAAAAAAGCCCTAAACAAATTCAAGCAGACCGGCAAATCAACAGACTACCTAGAATACAAGTCTAAGGAAAACAAACTAAGATTGTTATTCGCAAAGCTAAGGAAACATCATGGCAAATATACTGCTACACCCTTGACCTTAAAAAATGCAACTCCAAGCAGGTCTGGAGACAGAAAAAAAGCCATGAGAGGCAACAACACTAACAGTATGCCCAATATTCAAGGAGTGACAACCAATAAAGAAAAAGCTAACCAACTAGCAAAACATTTTGCAGGAATGAGCACCAATAACAATCATTCAGCTCAATTCCAAGCACACCGGAGAATTGTAGAGTATAAATACCCTAATTTCTTCAGAGACTTGGATAACAAATATTCCCCAATTAATGCTAATTTTTCCACTGAAGAATGGAAAATAGCTATTAGGGACAAAAAATCCACCTCACCAGAAGGGGACAATTTAGGATATGAAATATACAAAAATATCCCTCCAAGTATTGAAGGCATCTTGCTAGATCTGATAAATCAATCCTGGAAACACCACAATACAGAACTAGTCCGGAAATGTAATGCCGACCTTAACGTTCTTAAAAACATTAAAGGAATGAAATGGGGAGATGACCAGGACACACTTTTAACGCTTTACAGGGCCATAATTAGGTAAAAACTGGACTATTGGTGCCAGATCTACGTCTCAGCCAAACTAACCCTCCTTAAACGATTGGACATAATCCAATCCAAGGCGTTACGTGTATGTACCGGTTCCCTAAAACACCACTTCTAAAGAAGAATAGCAGATCCTCACAGTTGAAACACTACTAGTACTGAGAAGATAAGAACCGATATTAAGATATGCAGCAAGAATCTCTGTACATGATCCCTCCCATCCAACGAGAGATATCATCAATAGATGCAATATCCCGTTTAGTAAGAGACTCCTTCCTAACCCCCCTTCTGAAAAGAAGATACATCAACTAAGTAAGGAACAAAATATTAATAGCTTTCAGGCAGAAATCATGAAACACCCAGACCCTACCCCATGGACATGCAAAAATCCAGCTAGAAACTTCCTATCAACAACCTTTGGCTCTAAACAAGACCAACCGCTAGAGACAAGATCCAAAATCTTAACAATAATTGACAACTCTTACAATGACTATTTCAAAATTTACACTGATGGATCAAAAACAAGCAACCCAGACAGAACTGCTGTTGCCATAACTATCCCGGAAACAGATGAAGAACTTGGATCCAGACTCCCCGATAATTGCTCTATATACACAGCAGAATTCTGGGCCATATTAGAAGCAATCAAATTGGCAGATAATCATAAGTCCCCGAAAAAGTTAATAAATAGCGATTCACTAAGCGTTTTAAAATCCCTGGAAAGCGGAAACTCAACTGGACGAGAAAACCTCTTAAAAGAAATAAAACTGCTTTTAAAAAACATGCTGAATCAAGACCAAATTGCAAAATTCATGTGGTGCCATCCGGTATTAACATACCAGGCAATGACAAATTCGACTTGGCAGCAAAATTCAAACTTAGCGACCCAAACCCCACCCATATCGACTACAGCATCCCAGAGATATACAGCATGATATCCAAAATAATCACATCAAAATGGCAAACAGAATGGGATTCCTACCCTAAAGTTCGTACACTGTACTCAATACAGAAAACAGTGTGCCGCAACACCGAAGCCCCAGCAACACTCAATAAACATGACGAACGCGTCATAAATATGATTAAAACTGGCAAAACATTGCTAGCTGGCAGTCTTGGAAAATACATCAAACTCAATATAGAACGAGATGCCAATTGCCCATATTGCCACAATACTGAGGATCTTCAACATGTGTTCAACAACTGCCCCAAATACAATAAACAAAGGGAAAAACTGGTCAGCTCCCTTTGAAACATTGGTTCGCCATACTCCTACCCAGAATTGTTGAATCAAAGCAACCCAAATCCAAACCTAACAAACGAATCAAATCTACTCTTTCTTAGAGAGATAGATAAAGTTGGAAAAATCTAATACCACTCCAACATCGCCCAAAATTACTACCGTTTACCATTTTACCAAATATACCTACCTACCTTAATTATCTTTCCAACCTTTAACTAACGGATCATGTAATTGGTAGTGCTATCATACAGGCCCTCTGTGGCACTGAATGCAATATCATAAATGGGATCCGTCCAGCAATGCATCATAAGTACAGGAATACCAATAAATAAACGATGGTTTTATAATCTTAAAACTTATTTCCTTCTAACCTACCCTTCCCATCATCCCATCCCGTTCCAAGCGAATTACAAGCGCAAAACAACCCCTTCAACAATCTGATCATGTAATCAGTGCCGCTATCGTACATGTTGCTAGGAATTGAAGTAGACGCCTTCTATGTAGACGTGCCAAGGGGGAGGTGGGTGCGGAGGTGGCATACGGTTGACCAGCTACGTAGGGGTGGTACTTGCCGGTGCGCGGGCCGATGCTACACTTGCACCTGCGGCACGGCAAGCGGTATTGTAAATGTGATCCGCTGGGCAATGCAAAATAAGTACGGGAATACCTAAGTGGTTGGCAGCCAAATTACCCCCATGACCGTTTCTCTTAATACAAATTTAGCCGTACTAACAACATCTTACTCGTTTCTCTCTAAATCTCAAGATATATTTGATCATTTTAAACATAAGCTAACAAAACTGGCCCACTAAATTTAGATGCTGTAAGGACCAGCTACACAATGTAGCAACGACTTGCGTACTTAACGTAATAAACATAGTGTAAGACCCGAAATTAGCTCTATAAGGTGACTAAAGTCCAAAGCCATCAGGACCAGCCGCACAATCTGGCACCTTAATTACTTTTTTAGGATATAGAACCCATAATTAGATATATAAGGTGGTAAATACCAAACCATCAGGCCTCCTCGCACAAGGCGGAGACCATTGGAATTAAAATAAGTCTCCCCAAATGTTAACGTTTTAAATAACTTTCCACAAAAATATCTTAGGTTGGTCCACTGTATCAACACTACCTCCACAAACAGCACAAGCAATAGTTTCAAAATTCATAACTACGTCATGACGACAACATTTACGTTTCGGAAACACGGGGGCCAAAATGAACCCGGATGTACAACGCCTTCCTCCCGTAAACACCCATAATGCCTTTCCACGACCGGACATTCTAAACTTGCTATGTGAGTGAGTGCGTATGGGTCTATTCCTTCTCACCACCTGTCCCGTGGGACAATTCGCCCCGAAAACAAACAAAATCAATCAGCACACTATGTGTGTATTAAAGCGTTGGGGGATGTGGCACTATTCCGTCCCCTTCGAAAAAATCAATCAGCCCCCCCCCCCGTGGGGTGGGGGTGGGGGTGGCATTAGCCAGTTGCGCATACCCTAGTGGGCGAATGCAACCTAAATTCAACTAACGAACAAATGAATCGCGCCATTCAATATTGAATAGTTAGCGATGTCGAGCAATATCGAAGAGAATATGCAAAAATTGCAAGAAGTAATGTATGATCTGGGGATGGCGGAAGAAATGCTAGTGACGATGGAGCATGGTTGTTATAGCCCCCACCGATTGAAGATGGAAATTAATAATTTAAGGAGAGTGAAGGACATATTAAGGGATCGTGTCAAAAAAGAAAAGGAGGAGAAGGAAGACTATGAAGAAAAAGAACAAACAAAGCCTACAATGCTAAGGTGCTTAAGGAAGAAGAAAATGAGAAGAAGATAAAGAGGAGGAGAAGAAGGAGGATGGAAGAAAGGAGAGGAAAATGTGTCGGACAAAATGATAAACTGGTGGAGTAGAAGAATTAATGACAACCACTAGACGCAAACTAAACGCTCTTTTCAGGGCCACTCACCTGTCTCAAAAAGATGCCTATTCTCTCTTGTCTAAAAATTTTTTAGTCGGTTGTATAGTTGTTTGTTTGATAGATTTATGTAGGTAAATCTATGTATGTCTATGTCTATGTCTCTAACCATGTCTCTATGTCTATGTCTCTAATGTGTTTGTCCCTACAGTAGCGCGTTTTTAGGTCAGCCCCTTGCAACACTGTTCCGCCCGATTGAGGTCAGCCACTTGTAACATAGGTGCCATTGTGTCCCCAGTGTCCAGTACCGTGACGTTACCCCTCTCCAATTCCCCATGTCACTATACAGGTCCAATACATTTTCACTATACATTCCCTATGTTAAATTTCACTTGTCGCTATACAGACCCACCCATGTTAAACTCCCCTTGTTATTATAGTGCAAACACCCTATTTTAACATTAAAGTCCCCCTTATCGCCAATGTGCCCCAATTCACTACTAATACCTGAGGTATTGATAGTATTGACCACCCTACTAGTACACCGGCTAAAACGTGGTGACTAAAAAATATCTTTTTACGATGATATAGATCGCAAAGGTACTTATTGGTTTCGAGTAAATAAAAACATTGAAACTGACGATTACACCGGAAATTAAGGCAAAGAAACCAATCTATAAAAAGTAATTGATTTCTAGAGTGTACAATTACCTGTATAAAGTAATCAATGGTCCGATCACCGTAGGATTCTAAGATTAAGAAAGACAATGCAATTAAGAAAATTTCTATCACAAAATGGCAAACGATTGTCCTAAACTGTTACTTTCTTTCACTTTTAACTCGAGATGCATGGCTTCAAACACACGCAACTCGAGGTTGTAAATTGGGATATTATTATCAGATTACATGGTACAATACTTTACTTAAGTCTTTCCGTATGACAGATGCCAACTATTTGGCATGTCTATTTACTATATTAATTGGATATGCACGGTCGCATATGGTATTTGTTTCTAAAGCAGATGCAGTAGCAGCGACTGCTATTAGTCTCGGTGCAAAACAGTAGCAAATTGTATCAATAATTGTAAATTCATGGCTTTTCTTATTTTTATCAGTAACACATTTCGAATAGTTTGCTATCGGTGAAGTCACTCCACGTTGGACCATTATGAATTGTTCAGATATAAATAGTATAAAATATTTATATTTACCTCAATCGAATAAATGATGTTTGAAATGCTGAATAAAGGGGAAAGACGATTTAATATATCTGAATAATTCACTCTGATAAAATAACTCTTTTGGGAAAATAGAAGTTATCCATGCGATGCTATATACATGACTTGTTTTATTGCAAGAAAGAATGACGTCCCAGTAAAGGAATTCTTCATGTTTAAACGAACTATGTAATTTATTTCAGTTATTGCACAAAAATAACTGCATACATATTATATTTATGCGCTCCTTGAAAGAGTGCAAAATGATTGCAACGGGCTTTTAAATAGTTCGTGGTATTTTTTACGATATTTATATTAAAATGACTTCACGTTTTTTATTCGTTCTTCTTAGAAATGTCAGGATGCACGTAAGCGAAATAGTATACTTTCTTTCAGAATATCGATGATGGTTTAACTTCAGTTTGGGTTCTTTATCAGAGTGAAAATTGCATTTCTACATGTCGAGTTAAAATTGCATTTCTACATGTCCTTAATATTTTTTAATTGACTCATTTCAAGATAATTTGTACAATTGTGGAACAATATAATGTACATTGTACAAGCTTTTATTAGAACAGATCTTACGTCTCAGTATCAGTCTCAATGAATTTCTGAATAATACTGTATCACTTTAACGGACTATTTTGCACTTTATAATGTAAATTGTCACCTAAGTGATGACACAAAAGGGTATACTGATTGTTCTTATATAACAAAAATGTCAGCCATGAAACAGAACGAATTTCCTATCTGTACATTATGGATTTCGCAGATTGGTTTGCACTGGAAATTGTTTAATCTAATTTATATTAGCAGAAGTAATATAGTGCAGATACACTATGATAACCTTATTATCAATTGATGATACTGTGTGGTGCTTTGTTCGAGAGTCTTTTACCCTTTGCAAGAAATCTTTCTTTGCAGGAGGTAGAAAACGATATAAAAAAAAATGTATGTAATTGTCAGAGTGTTGTTGCTGATATAGATAAAACGGATCGATTTGGAATGAACTTGTATGAAGCATAAATTTAATTTTATGATAAGGGGTCAAATTTGTATTATGCTGACTAAATTCCATCAATGTAGACCATCTCTAGCAATCAAATTCAAGTGAAAAACAAAAACAAAAAGCTCATTGCGATGGGGAGTAATAAAACATTTATCATTTTCTTCGCATGAAATGTATTTAGCTCGAAAAACCCGTGCATTATTTTTTAATATAACTTGCCTCGAAAGCAGAATAAACATAAAATATACTACGTGCATGAACTACGGCGACGTTAACAGCGAATGATTTTTGAATTCTGATGTGAGAGCGTGGATTACTAAGTGGGTTAAATGGGTTGATTTGAATCGAATATATTTTCATGACCGTGAATTTGAGCCCACGTGACAGCGTACGTTAACGTAACTGTTGCATTGCCTTACTGACAAATAATAACTTCAAAAATCCACAACAATAAGAAGCAAAACAGCAACGCACGGTTCTAGTAAACCTTTTTGGCCACAGGAATAAGGAAGAAGACTGCAATGTTGATAAACTATAAGAAATACATGAAAGAAAGAAAGATGAAGGAAGAAGAAGAAGAAGAAGAAGAAGAAGAAGAAGATGATGATGATGATGATGATGATGATGATGATGATGATGATAGTGGTATAAACACTGTATTTTCCTTGCTCAGATGATATACTCAAAAACGGCTTATTTACATTTTTCAAATCCAACATACCACCATGAAGTAAAAAATAAATTATTAATAAATTTGAACCAATGGTTACTGCCAAATATCTCTGTAATAAACCCATATAATTCAAGTTTATTGCAGTTTTTCAAAACCAACACCACAAGACAAGACCAACATAATAACAACCACAAGTCCAAGATTTGTATCATTTTTTAAAAATATTTAACTGGTTCTTAAAGCACCGACATAGATTACGCAATGTTTTTATACCTGTTATATTTCGTAGCACATAATATCACAACGACTCTAAAGTCATAAACTAAGTAACAGAAATGAGCGAAAACCAACAAGTTTTATAAAATTCAACAACTATTTCCCAAGAATACAAGCAAAAATTAAAAAGAACTCACAATAATGCAAAGTCAATCCCAAAATAGACCAGAAGGTTTTATCACCAGGCTTAATGAATAAAGTTCTAATTAAATTGCAGAGGTGTTCAAAATAAGATCCAGCGATGAAAGTTCTAAGGTGCCGGTAATGGCTTGTAGCCTCGAATAATCTCATGACCTGAAGTGTAATGATGTACCAACTATCTTTAATGAATCACAATAATATAATCCAAGAAATCTTTTCTTGAATTCACTATAATTCCAAGTTAATGTTTCTGTCCAAGAATATTATAGATGAGCACTTTGTATTTCTAATGAATAAATAATGTGAAAAAATAAATTTCAGCCCGAAACAAATACTGAATATAAAAATGATTCTGCTTTTCAAGATCTTATGGCACGAATGAGTAATTTCTAGATAAACGAGATTATAAATCCCTTAAATAACAATAAGCATTGTCTGAAAAGCCTATTACTTCATGGCAAATACCATTCTAGAAGATTCTGTTACTCAAAATTATAACAAAGATTATGATAAACATAATGTCCCTGACTCTAAGATAATGATTTTAATATTTAACCCACTCTCTTATAAAAATATTAACTATGTGTTTTTTGTTAGCAAAATAAAAACAAGAACATTGTCTTTTGACAGGAACACAGAATTTGATTTTAGACAAGGTCAAGTACAAAATATAAGTATCCATTGGATATTATGAATTAGAAAAAGCTAACGAAGAATGCAAATTAAAAATGCATAACAATATATGCTAACCAAATTGAAGTTCATATTCATTGTTCAAAAACGAACATCCAATCTCCAACGTCACAACCCTTGCTACAAATATTAATAAGCCTTACCTCTTTCTCACATAAATCAAGTTTAGCGATTCATGGATACCGCCAGTCAAGTCACGGATACCGCCAGTCGTCGAGTCACGGATAGCGCTAGTCAAGTCACGGATACTGCCAATCAAGTCACGGATACTGCCAGGCAAGTCATGGATACTGCCAATCAAGTCACTGATACCGCCAGTAGTACTTTCATTCAGATACTATAAAGGATTTAACTTCTATACTTGAATAGTAACAAGTAAAATAAACCTTGTTTAGTTCAAATTTAAGACATTTACAAAATAAACGTTAAAATCTGAATAAACAAATGTACTTAGGATTTACAAAACTAACAGAATAAATTGCCTGGCTTAAGTTAAGATAACAAACTTAGCAAGTTGAAAGTGTATTACACATATAATAAATATTTTACTTACAGGCTATTACTCATTTTAGATAAATACATTTTAACATTTGCTAATGAATAAACATTGAACATATATAGAGCACAGTGTGATATGAAACTCAGGCAAAATCAATTAATGTGGGCAGTATGTTGGACAAAATCAGGATGTAGAATATCTTGCTGGAATTTATCAGATAAAATAGTAACAGAGCTATTTTCTGATACGATGTCAAGACGTAAAAGCCATAATGATCACGCTATTGCACATCATACTTTGGAGAACCTACATTATGTTTTTTTCAATGCTTACTAGCTTACAGCATTTGAATACTGGAAACAAATGCCTGCTAATGCAATAAATTCAATATTAACATGCCATAAAAAACTGCATGAAATACTTTTTCTTTGCAAGATAAGAAACAGCTAACAGAAGATGGAGTATGTATGAATGTATGTATGTATGTATGTATGTATGTATGTATGTATGACTTACTGACTTTCTTTATTTCCTCTTCAAAAGAGATTTCATTCAGTTATTTTTCATTATTACACAACAAAGATAGGAACATAGCTTGACATTGATGGATTTACAACACAGAAAAAGAAATTGGAATTATTTACATTCGACTGGAACGATTTAGATGGATTATCACATTGCCTCTCACTTGGAACACTTGTGAATAGTTTTATATTATAGAAATGAAATAGGTCCATTTCCCTAATATACTGAACAAGCATAATATCAGATATGGTTTTCAAGTTCATTTGTTCTTCTGTAAATTGTGTCTATTCCTTCAGCTACCACACACATGAATGCCTGCCATGATTGATCATCCATAGAATCAAAGATGTCCTCTCTCTTGCCCAAAAGGATATGAAATAATGAGTTATTATCCTGACAAAAAATGCCAGTGTGAGTCTAGTATGTCTATTGCATCCATTATTCTTTCAAACATAGTGTTACGTTCATCATTTAGGGCTTGGCAGTATAGTAATATATGCTTGGCTCTGTCTGAAGTCATCTTTTGCAGAATTTATAGTTATATTCATTCTCTGTTGAAACTGAACACATTGTTAAATAGGCAATGTTAGCGAAAGTCCAAGTTTTATTAGGAAAACATTTACCAAGCTTCCGGACAGCAAGTGGTTGAAGATTAGTATGGACACTTGCAAAATGTAAAAGTTCAGGTTTCATTGCAAGTTTAGATCTCCGCAATGATTATTTGCAGCAGTGAACTGCCGTTTCAATATTCCTCCTCCAGACTGGTTTTGAGACAGAATATAAGGTGTTCACGTATAGATGGAAGAAACCGCCAAGCTGGTATTTCAAAAGAACACGATATATATCTTTAACAAAACCAATGCTCTCGCTCTCGTGTATTAGGAAGTCAAGAATTCTTCTGTTGAACATAATTTTCCATGCTAGTGAACCGTTGGATCTGCAGATTCTATTGAAGAAATCTAATTTGATTTTATCTACACATCCCTCAACTGACCACAGTCCAAGACTGCTAATTGTTGTCTGTGTAGATGAGCGCTGATCAAGACCTATAATTCTTCTTGCAGCTTTTCCTTGACATACTTCTAGATCATATACCTGTGACTGGCTCAAGCTGGACCATAATTCGCATCCATATGTCATAGCAGGTTGTACAATTTTTGACCATATTTTAACACTATTAATTGGATTCATACCATCCTTTCCAATGCCAGTTCCAACAAGGGAATAAAATACTGATCTTCCTTTTTCACAAGCATTTTTCACTGCAGCAGTATTAGAAAGGTCTGTGGAGAGAGTAACCCCAGCATATATTCTAGAAGAAACTATAGGAATCCTTTTATCTTCGAGCATGAACACAGCTTTTTGTATGATTTTTGTTCTTCGAAAATATGACGATATTGCTTTTATCAGCATTGTACCGGAGTCTCCACTTCGATGCATAGTCGTGGAGGTTGCGAAGTAAAACACACATACCATTAAATGAAGAAGATAGCAAGGTCGTGTCATCCGCTAGTAAAATACAAGGGATACTTAAGGTACCAACTTGTATTCCAGAATTTGTTGACTCAAGCAAGGATATTAGGTCATTTATCATGACTAAGAATAGCCATGCTGATAGCGTTCTTCCTTGTCCTACCCCTTGGTTGACTGAGTATGGTTTCGAATGATGACCGTTGAGCAAAACAAGGGCCCTAACGTCTCGAAAAGAATTTCGAATCAATTTCCACAGTTTTCCTTTAACTCCGAGATAGAATAGCTTATAAAAGAGGCCATCATGCCATACCGCATTAAAGGCCTTCGCATTGTCCAGGTACGCAGCATAAACGTTTGAGTGACCTTCTAAATAATGGGCTATTCCCTCTTTTATAATAAAGGCTGCAGTGATGCCACTGCATCCGCTTCGAAATCCCTGTTGTAATTGGTGAGGGAAATTGATCCTTTCACTAAAAGGAGTTAGTCTCTTAAACAATATTGTTTCAAATACTTTTTGAAAAACAGGAACGATTGAGATATCTCTATAGCTATTCATATCTAGCCTGTCTTTTTTCCACCTTTGAAGATAGGTATAGCATTTACAGTTTTGAAGTAGTCAGGATATGTTTCCAAGGAGATGATGCGATTGTACACCTTGCACAAAATAGAACTAATCGATTGACAGGCAAAAATTAAATGTTCTGCATATATTTTATCATGACCACATGATTTATTTTTCTTCCTGTCTCTTACAGCCTCTTCAGTGTCATTCTGTAATATGGTTTCACACATATCCTTATTTGATCCGTCTTCAATATTTGAATCCACAATATTCTTCAGCTGCAAACGATTCGTTAAAATGAGTATCTAGTGTTTCAGTTCTTAAAGTTTTAAAATGCTGGCGCCACGAGTCACGAATCAAATGAGGGTCCCGTATTATTTCTCCTTCCACTTTTAGTTCAGAGATATCTTGTATCTGTCCCTTCTTATGCAGTCTTACTAGTCTGTAGAAGTTCCCTACATCCAGTTCTGCAGCTTTTTCTAGCTCATCGAATTGTTCCTGTTCGCACTGGACTTTTGCCTTGTTTAGTAGTTTTCTGAATTTTCTTTTCGCATGCTTATATTCTGCATATGTTGTAAATTGTATACCACGTGGCCGTTCGTCTTTAATCCATAACGCTCGTTGTCTTCTCATCTCTTTATGTAGATCATCCACATTACTGAATTTCCAGTAAGGTTTAAGATGAGGTATGAAGGTTTTCTTTCGGAGATTTTTGTCAGCTGTACTGCATAAAACAGTCGCAACAGTAACAGTAACAAGAGCGTTTTCTACATCTGCTAAGGTATCTCCACTGAATTTAAATGGTTTCACTTCTGTACCGCTCCTGCTGTTCTGAAGAAGCTTTTGGCCAGTTGATTGTAACTGGATATCTGGAAAATGTTGATTCCTGGAGTTCGTCTGGAACTACCAGTTCTGCTCTTACAGGTAAATGATCAGATAGATTTAGATGATGATCATCTTCAATGTTGGCACTACGGACTAAATCTATTTTTGAGGAGGGTATAAAAATGTAGTCAATCAAGGACGAGTGTTTGCCGTCAGATGAGCAATATGCATATCCTGGTATTCCAGAAGGGAAAATATCACATGCTGACATTAGATGCTTATATTTAAGAAAGAAATATAGTATATGACCTTTATCATTTGTACTTATTGGAATCACTTTTCTGGTAGCTCTGCATTCAAGTCACCACAAATAATCACAAACCTTTTTGCCTATATTCATCATAAAGGCATTCCACAGTTTCCATTATTTCTTTATAATCATCTAAGGAGGCATTTGTGGAAGGAAAATACAATTAGAACATAAACATTTTGATAGCGCGCAGGCTAATTTCAATTGCAATAATTCTGTCGTTTCCGATGTTATTCATAGGACCAACCGGTAGTGACTTCCGATAGAGAATTGCAATTCCTTCAAATTCGGAGGGACGTTTTCATTCCCATGGACACGTATGAATTCTGTTATCCGGCCTCGAAAAAGCAGTAAATTCCCTGTCAATGCTTTGAAAAAATTGCAGTTGCTCTATATGTAACCAGTGCTCTTGTATGCACACAATATCAACCTTTTGAAGTAAAGAACAAAGATAGGGCTTTCCTGACATAATGCCCTTCACATTCCAAGTCAGTATGTTTAGAGTAGTCATTCAAAAAGTAAACAAAAGCTCCTCCACATGCAATTTAGGGACACGGAATCATTTATCTATTGTACTATTCTCTGGCTAATACAAATTCAGGCCAGAACCCCTGCTTGAAAGTTTTGGTAAGCAGATTTTCCGGAACAGTAACACGAATGGTATAAGTTTCTCCGTTGATATTTGACCACTTTTTAAGAATCCTAACATTTGTGATTTTCACTCCTCGATTGTACGCATGTCTGAGTATTACATGTTTTAGCTCTTCTGGGCCATAGTCTTCTTTAATACGCGATAACAACAAAGATTTTGTTTTCAGGTTCCACTTCTGGCCACTGATGCCATATTGCTGATTCGTACCTGGAATGGTTTCAAATTATTATTCATATCATTCATGTCATGTTTTTTGAGTGGGGAATTTCTATTATCCGATAGTTGATTTTGATTAGTATCATTTTTATTCTCAACAATTTTCTTTTCACATGTTTTTCCTTTATCTGCTTCACATATTACAGTTGGTGCTGTAATGCTTGGGGCTTGTGCTACCGTAGATTGCATCAAACCTACAGTACGAATCTCATCTGTTGGTAGCCTAGAATCGCTTAAACCAACATTCCCATAATGCAATATGAACATTTTTATCATTTGAAACAATTTGTAAAAGATGAACTACACGTCAATTGTGCAATTATTATGGAAGAAATGAAGAGAATGAGAAAGGGCATCGTTCGTTTGGATGAGATGATACAAAGTAAGGATGAGAAAATTAAAAGACTTGAATCAAGCATTGACAAGGCAAGGGAGTCAGAATTGCGTTTGGTATCTTCCCTACATGCAATGGCAGATTAATAAAGAGCCAGGCAATGATAATTGAGAAGCTAGAAGCTGTTAACTAAAAACAAATTGAGACAGTAAGCACACAGATTCGTGGAATTCATTTCCAACTTACAAACATCATACAGCTGTCCTGCTCATATGCAAATATGACCAGATCTTCTTGCCCATCTTCGAATACATCAAGTACTCCAAATACAGCTCCGAATACCAATGTAACTGATAGCCGTCGTGTAGACTACCGTAACAGGATTTTGTCAGATCAACAAGAGTATAGAAATACCGGCTTAAGTGATTCTAGGCTACCAACAGATATATATATATATATATATATATATATATGCCTCTTATATATATATATATATATATATATATATATATATATATACTATATATCCATACTATCTCCTCTATATATATATATATATATATATATATATATATACAGGTGCCGGACAACAAAGCAACTACCTCTATCCAGAGCCCCCTAGACTGAGTGGACGGACGCACTGGCCCTCATCCATCTCCCAAATCTCTCACGTCTGCCTCCAAGAAGGGATCCTTCCCGGCATACTCCGGTACAACGCTTCAGCTAGATAACCGAACGACGTTGAGTGGGTGATGTTAACACTGCATCACTAGGCGTATGAACGTCTACAGTAAAGTCACCGGCTAGGGCGGAAGGTCTCTACAGATTAACGGCCAAGTGTTCGGGACCAGGGCGCACCATATATATTAGTGGACTGTAGCTGTGGCCGACCAGCTATGGTTCGAAATAGTAGGGAAGGCAGATCTCTTCAGCCATGGCTGGCCATCTGCCTAGGAGAGGGAAACTCCGATATAAAACCTACGGCCTGTGGACCTCGCTGTCACCGTCATGGCTTGCTGGGCCATGGCAGATGAACCCCAGGTTTAAACGGTGGAGCCTGCACTCCACCTGAAAGCTCCATTGCGCAGGAATGAAGGAACTGTCTACTGTTTACGTCTACTGTTCACGTCTATCCCTACATGAGTATGACTCTATCAAGCCCTGCAGCGATGGGAAAGGCGTAAAAACGGCAGGTGAAACATGTCGTTGGAAGCCCCAGTCCCAATCCTACATGCAGTCGACTCAGGCCTTTGGCCGTCTGATGTTGATCCGGGACGACACCATCACCCGGTAGCAGCCTGAGTGACCAAGCAGCCTTTTCTAGGGACAGCACTGCTTGCTCCGCATGTAGAAATTATTGCCTAACCAAAGCTCTTCTCCTTACCCCCTCCCTCCCATTGGCCTTCCGCAGCCAACGGGCATCTTCCAACGCGGTCGAAACATAACAGAAAAGACAAGGCATGCCCCACCTGCCTCACATCGTGGGAAAAGACTAAAACTGGCTTGTTGGAACATCAGAACAATGATAGACTCAACCGACAGCAACAGACCAGAATGACGCTCTGCCTTAATCGCACACGAACTCTCTCGCCTTGGTGTTGACATTACTGCACTTAGCGAAGTCCGTCTTTCAGAGGAAGGAAGTCTGAGAGAACTCGGCGCTGCAGAAACCCTGTATTGGTCAGGAAAACCAAAGACAGAAAAACGACTTTCAGGAGTCGTTTTCATGGTCAAGGACTCACTCGCCACCAAGTTAACAAACCTTCCCACTGGTCACACCGACCGCATCATGACCATGCGTCTTCCGTTAGCAAACCAACAGCACGTCACACTCTTCAGTGTATATGCTCCAACACTTCAGGCAGGTCCTTCTGAAAAGGATAAATTCTACGCTGACCTGCGTAGACTTCTCAAAAGCGTCCCAGAGAGCGAGAAAACAATCATACTCGGAGATTTCAAAGTCAGAGTGGGCCGAGACTCAGAAGCCTGGAAAGCCATTCTTGGGAAACATATCGTGGGTGGCTGCAACGACAATGGACAAATGCTTCTTGAATTTTGCGCAGAACTACAGCTCATCATCACAAACATCGTTATTCTAGCAGAAAGGCAGCCTGAAAACGACCTGGATGCATTCTAGATCAAAACACTGGCACCTAATCGATTACATCACAGTACACCAGAGGGACTTAAAAGATGTTCATTATACTAGGGTGATGCCCAGTGCAGAGTGCCACACAGATCATCGTCTTGTCCGATGCAAGCTCAACTTCCACTCCAAGCCCAGACTCAGACAAAAAGGATGCACCCCAAGAAGGAAGTTCGAGGTGAAAAACCTGTTGTCTGCAGACGTCAAGGCAGATTTTCAGAGAGCCTGCAGTCTAGACTTGAAGAACCTAACTTTCCGCCAGACATACCTCCGGAAGAGATGTGGAACCACCTCAAGGCTACCATTCTGCAAACCTCAGAAGAAATCCTTGGATTCACCACTAAGAAAAACAAAGACTGGTTTGATGAAAACAACCAAGAAATCCAAGAACTGCTTGCCAAAAAGAGATAAGCGCACCAAGCCCACCTCGCTCAACCATCCTGTCCACAGAAGAAAGCAGCATTCCGCCTCGTCTACAGCTACCTCCAACGCAGGCTAGAGACATACGAAATGAATGGTGGACAAATCTTGCAGAAAGAAGAAAGCTGTATCTGCCATCGGTGACTACAAGGGGTTCTATGAAGCGTTGAAAGCAGTGTATGGTCCTTCCTTCCAAATACAGAGCCCTATACGGAGTGCAAATAGCAAAGAGCTACTCACTGACAGGGAATCTATCTTGAACCGCGGGTCAGAGCACTTCCACACCCTCTTCAGCACTAGACGCACAGTCCAGGAGGCAGCTATTGGCCGCATCCCACAACAGCCATTAAAGATGGAACTCGATCAGGCACCCACACTGCAGAAGACTGTAAAAGCCATAGAACAGCTGAAGACTGAAAAGGCTGCCGGAAAAGATGTTATCCCACCAGAGATATGGAAGAGAGGAAGCCCGGCATTGCACACCAAACTCCACAAGTTCTACGTTTGCTGCTGGAAGCGAAGGAAACTTCCACAAGACCTCCGAGATGCAATCATCCTCACCTTGTACAAAAACGAGGGGGAAAATTCTGACTGCTAAAGTTACCGTGGGATCTCTGCTCTCCATTGCAGGCAAAATGCTTGCTAGAGCATTGCTGAACAGACTGGTGCCCACCATTGCAGAAGAACATGCTCCAGAAAGTCAGTGCGGCTTCAGAGCCAATAGGGGCACAACTGACATGGTGTTCGTCCTGAGGCAGATCCAGGAGAAATACCGAGAACAAAACAAAAGAATGTACTCACATTTGTTGACCTGACGATGGCATTTGACACGGTAAGCAGAACTGGACTGTGGAAAATCCTTGAAAAGCTCGGCTGTCCTCGAACATTCCTTACCATGGTCATCCAGCTACATGAAGACCAGCTTGGTCAGGTCAGAAATAATAACTACCTGTCACAGACCTTCCCCATCGCAAACGGCATGAAACAGGGCTGCGTTTTAGCCCCAACATTGTTCTCAATATTCTTCAGCATGATACTCCAAAAAGCAACAGAAGACTTTGATGACGAAGATGGCATCTATATCCGCTTTCGTACTGATGGCAACCTCTTCAACTTAAGGCGATTTCAGGCTAAAACTAAGATCTTGGAAAAACTGATCAGAAAACATCTCTTTGCAGACGACGCCGCCCTTGTTGCCCACACGGAAGCCGCCATACAGCGCGTAACATCCTGCTTTGCAGAAGCTTGCCAGCTCTTTGGTCTTGAGGTCAGCCTAAAGAAAACTGAGGTACTTCACTAACCTGCACCTAAGGATGAGTACCGGTCAATCAAGCATCTTCATTGACCAGACAGAGCTGAAAGTAGCCGACCAGTTCACCTACCTGAGCTGTGTGATCTCCTCTGATGCCAAGATCAACAATAAAATAGACAACAGACTGGCCAAGGCAAATAGCACCTTCGGCAGACTCTATAAACGTGTGTGGTACAACGCCAGTCTCAAGAGAGACACAAAGATCAGCGTCTACAGAGCTGTCGTACTGACCACCCTCCTATATGACGCCGAATCCTGGGTCACCTACAGTCGCCACCTCCGCCCCCTTGAACGCTTCCATCAACGCTGCCTCCGCACCATCCTCAACATCCACTGGAGTGACTTCGTCACCAACACTGAAGTCTTCAAAAAAGCAGGAATCACCAGCGTTAAGGCCACGCTCATGAAGATTCAGCTGCGCTGGACAGGGCACGTCTCTAGGATGGAGGATGATCGCCTGCCAAAGATTGCACTATATGGTGAGCTGTCCAATGGCCACCGCGATAGAAGGGCACCTCGAAAGAGATATAACGACTCCTTGAAAAAGACCCTCACCACCTGTGGCATCGACCAGCGCCAATGGGCATTACAAGCTGCTGACCGTGAAAGCTGGCGACGTACAGTTCACCGAGCCACTGCCACTTTTGAACAAAACAGACGGGTCAGCTTGGAGTAAAAACGATGGCAAAGATAGAACCGGGAACCATCGGCAGCACCGACCACAATTGAGACCTTCCCCTGCAGCCTCTGTGGACGGACGTGCTTCACGTATTGGGCTTGTCAGCCACCAGCGTGACTGCAATAGACGTGGACATCCCCTTTCCTAAATCTTCGCAAGTGAAGTCAAGCCAACAACAACAACAACAACATATACACACATACATATATGTACACACATACACACATACCTACACACATATATAAACACACATGCATGTGTGCATATACACACATACACGTGCACACACATGCATACACATACATGTACACATACCTATATATACACGTGGAATAACATGAAACCATCCCCTTATGAAAAAGAGAACAAGAGGTGACAATCTGTGGTAATACTTATACAATATGAGCCAGAGAGCTTTACATCTCCGTGAATTTGTTTTCATACAACAAAATTTACAAACTTTCACAACAAGTCGTTGAAAGATTTATTTTCATTAGAAGATAATATGCTACGTGTTATTGCTGTTATGTTGAGACATGTTGGTTGATAGTAGGACATGGATTTTATTACAGAATGAAGCTATACTGATTGTCGTCACCAACATGAGTCTATCCCATAAATCATCATCAATAGACGACATGCCGAGTTTATTAAACAAAAAGGAAATATACGGGATAAACCTAAAACAAAACAGAACGAATAGTTAATATACAAAACTACGAACGAGACAAACAAAATTAAACTACAAGCACGCCGGTATTTCAATATATCAGCTCAATAACCTATGAATGATATCTTACCAGACACGACGACTCAAAATAAGCAGACGTTACAATTCTCTCGAATTATGACTATATGTAAGAGTAAAATTATTATGGTGTTTTTCCTTCGAAGACGAAAGAAGTGTAAAAGGTTTATTTTACTTTGCATGTGATCGAAATTAGCGCCCCCTTCATGCGCTTCATGCACTGTGATTGATCGTTTCACTCACTCGCTCACTCAATCACGACAAACACGCACCTGGGTCACATATGTATGTATGTATGTATGTATATATGTATGTATGTATGTATGTATGTACTAATTCAAAGTATATGGGCTTGTGCGATACTTTTGTTAATTGGTCAAGTTCAAAATATAACATCTGTTACAGTCTGTTTCCACAGTAGAATGCACTTTGCAAAAGTTATTTTTGGGCGACCATGGCAACGACTCAGAGGAAAACATTCAGAAGTTTGCAGCAGTATATTTCAGATTTAATAATTAGACTGATGATATGTTTTTGATATAGACATATAACGCACGGTAGATTACAATTATAATTAGCAAAAATTATCATTTTTAAAAATGTTTTTTACTTCTCATTCTAATAGAGAAACTGAAGCCCCAAAACAACCAACTTGTTGATTTGTGGAAAATTAGATCCTTGTGAGAAATGAAGGCCAGCTGAGG